>JAIPUU010000401.1:0-20945 GCA_020466095.1 Chlorops oryzae
GTCGATTAGTTGTTGTTGTACGATGCAAGCTTCACTGATAGTTGCTGCACCGGACAGCACGTCGTCGACATACATTTGGTGTTAAGCGCCTCGGCTCCTTTGGAGTAATTATGCGCTTCATCGCTGGCTTACTGATGCATAGTTCGGATGGCCGTGAACGGTGCTGAAGCAGTCCCGAACATCACCGTAGAACAGTAATATTCCTTGATTTCTTCGTGAGAATTGTTCCTCCATAAAATGCGTTGATATTGCGCATCCACTTCATTTAGATCGATTCTTCAGTACATTTTCTCTATGTCGGCTACAAACGCATACCGAAGGAAACGCCAGTTCATGAGGATGGCGGTTAAGTCTTGTTGGAGAGGAGGACCGACGGCGAGAATATCGTTCAACGAATTCTGATTGGAGGTTTTCGACGACGCGTCGAAAGGGGTTGGAATGGTCCTTAAATTGCGCGTAGCGTGCTCCCATTTCTTCCGAATGTGCTGTGGCAACTTCTTCGTAAGAAAGTGCACCAAAATCTGGTTTTGAGTATCCACGTTGACACCTAATTTCGCTATAGAGTTAACGCAAGATCGACACGTTTGCGTGAATAGCTTGACTGCGGCTGCATCATCTCGTTGAATGGAAGGAAGCTGCTCTAAGACGGTCATGTAATGCGCAAACAATACCCGATTGTTATCGTAAATGGCTGTCAACATGTTCCAGGCGTCGTTATAATTTTCACCAAGCATAGATATATGTTGCACATCCTGCAACGCTTCTCCGATTAATGCACCCTTTAAGTAATAGAATCGTTGAAGGTCGGTTAAGGATTTGCTGTGATGCACGCGTGATAGGAAAATTTCTTTGAAGTTTTGCCATTCGACATGTGTACCATTAAACGTTGGTAATTTTATCTCTGGCAACGGCGCTTCCATTACAGGTGTTTCTGAGCGACTAGCTGCTGGAGTACTTGTTTGTTGTAAATTAGCGAGCGAGTCCCGCAGTAGTAGTCCTGTATCCAGGTAAAGCTCTTCAAATTTATCGCATAATTCGGTACCGAAATAGTTGCTTTCCACGTCAGCGTCGTTCCCAAAGGAACACAAAATCCGATGATTTTCCCTGAATTCTACTCGCAACGCTTGCAGATTCTCTAAACGCGTTGGGCAATAAGGTTCCGTTTTTCGGCTAGCTGAATCCTTTTTGATATTCTTTGAAAGTCTCTGTAGTGAGGAGTACAATGAATTTTGCGCTTTGATGTAAAGTGGTCCTTGGCTCTTTTCGTCTGTTTCGCCGTCGGCCATTTTGCAACCAAACCACAATGAATGTCAAAATGCACTTACCTTTGATCGTGACGTAATTTGAGGTTTGGAGATTGCTGGCACGAGTATCCAGAGAGCTTCTGTCCGTCACTCTTCACAAGTGTTAATCAATGCCCAATGGCTCTCAAAGATCCTCACAGGAGGCACCAAATGTTCCTTCTGGGGCGAACGAGATTCCCTTAAGCTTCCAATAAGTCCAAACGCAGGATCTTAAAGAGCGATATTAACCTCGTGGTTAATCTTTATTAACTGAAGGAGAGACGTCGACTCTCTCTGTTCTTTCATACAAGACCTTGCTTTTACAATAATAATCTATATCTCTCTCAACAGAATGAATAAAGAAAACTTACTGAGCGAGACAAACAGCAGTGTTGTTAGAATGTAAAGTACTCGGTATTCGATTAGAATTCAAAGATTTGTAGTTACATTGAATATGATACGTTAATTACAATTAGCTTAATGGATGTTTATTGGACGATTAGACACATACATATATACATACATACATACATACATACACACAGCAGTTTAAAGCTTTTGAAACGTTTAACTAGACATAATTTACCTGAACGTCAAAGAAATCGATGAACTGACTGATCCATAGCTCGGAAAGTGGTTGCGTCTTGTAATGCAGAGTGGCTGCTTCGAACGCAGTTGTGGCTCGTATTCGCTATCAGGAAAACCGGATTTAATAAGGGATTTACTTGTGACGGTAAGTGAACTTACTTTAATATTCTTTCCTTGACTTTTTTTTATTTCCATTGCTAGCGAAACCATGTCTCTGTCCACATGTAAAACTCTATCCTCCTTATTCAATCCAATAGAGGCGTTGCATATGGTTAAAGTCATGAAGGATGGGATTTCATTTATATCATATGAAGGTTTAGGGTAATTTTCCGGAATGATTCCTAAAAGTTTAAAAATACTTGCAATGAAAGCACAAAAATAAAAACAGAAAATATAGCTCATGTAAAAAATATAAATGAGTTTTCTTTTACCATTAGCTATTATCTTGAACTTTTTAAAATATAAAAAAATTTTAATCTATTTTTGACGAAATAACGTTTATAGAATCGAAGACAGCAAATCAGAACGAGCAATCTGCTGGCAGCGGCGAATTCGGCGCATTGAATGTTTTTTCAACATAATCGCCGTTCGTCTTAAGCAGAAAGTAAGTGATAACAAAGCTGGTTTAAAGATACAGGACACATTAAGAATATAAAAAAGATCCCATACCACAGAGAAAAAATTTTTTTTGTGTAGCTGTGTACAGGGAACTGCTTTTCGATGCGAAAAATATACCGGAACACAGTGTGCAATATAAAGATGGGCGCGTGAAATGATTTTTACGTTTCACGCACGAAGACGACAAAAACATAGCGTGTATACATGTAAAGTGGACTTCCAATTAGTATTCAAAAGAGTTTAAATTCAATAATTAAAAATTGTTAATTCAGCGTTTCTTGAAATTCTAATTAGCGAGTTTGACAAAAATTATAATGAACTAAATTGACTTTTTAGACTAACGGCACTTTGTAGCCCTGTGGTATTGAAATACGGACTTAGAATACGACTCGATTCAAACGGCTTTCACAACGTACTGTCCTTCCAGTACACTTGACTGCTAGAGATGATCTGTGTTGCGTTATCGATATCGATAACGATAATTACGGATCACGATGTTGTCCCCGTTTACATACATCTGAATTTATTTCCAACACACGACTTACGACGATTGTAAAACAAATCAATTTCAATGTTTTCAATTTATTTATATTGGATAATCCTAGCCAAACATAAGTAGGCATATTCACGCGACCGTGGTATAGTGGCAAAAGTGAAAGGTACAAGACTTTTCGTTACAGGTTGTTGTTAGAAGCTTACCTAATTTTTACACTTTTGCTTTCATATTCAATTCAATTCATAAGTATTATAAATTGGAAAGGATTGTTGTTTGTTTTCCATTTCGAAAATATTCGGTAAGGTGCTTTTTAAATTGGGAAGCGTTATAAATTCTTTGAAGGTGGTGAGGTATTTAGTTTGCTCCAAAGGCTGACTGCGCGTGGTAGCAACTGTCTTTCCGATGCAAGCGCTTAATGGCAAAAATATTTTTATTTCGACTTGGTCTAGTGAATTTTAAACCTTCATAAATATGCCTAGGACTCATTGTATTTACAATTTTCTGCAAGAGAAGTATAACCTTAAGTTTCAAGGAATCATTTAAAGTCATACCATAAAGTAGTTAACTATATTGAAAAATATGTTCAAACTGTATTCCATTGTAAGCGTATAGAGCTATATTGTTGAACGCAACATTTAACTTTTGGTTATGACTATAATCACAATTAGTAAAAACTTTACATGCATAAGATTGATTCGGAGCTAACGTGGTTTTGCATCGAAGTAGACGGATTTTAACTGTATTTGGAGCATGTCATAGACTTTTCCGATTGAGGCGGATATATGGTTATTCCAGGCTAAGGTCGTATTGAAAATTACGCCAAGATTTTTTGCAATATACCAAATAATAACAAACCCAATTGGATATTTATCGACTTGCTTTCGAAATATTTTAAGCAGCGCTCGACGGCAAGTTGACACAAAAATCGAGCTCATAAATAAAGTTTATATTTTGGTCAGTTCTACTTCTAGTAGACTCCGAAGTCTTCACCAAATTTTTTCTTATAGTAAATAACATTTTAAGTTTTAAGGTCGAAATCTTAATTCATATAAATAAGCCACTTTTGTATTTATTAACTTGATTTTTAAATAAAGCTTTAAACGTTATTGATCTAAAATAATTTATGTTTTAAGTCTAATGTTATAAGCCTAAGAGCACAAAGAGAACACAAACATAGCTGTTCGTATACAAATAAATATGCTTACCATAGTTGTAAAATATGAAATGTTTCAGCAATTGGAATATGAGTCAAACTTGGCCTAATTAAACACATAAGAATTGCAATACTTTTTTCTCAAAATAAATGTAACTATATCAATTGGTTCCGGGCTATCTCTAAGTCAAAGGGTTCGTCAGGTTCGTTAAAAGAACATTTCTGGGTAGGTCATAAAGCAGTTGACTCAGGTCTACTGCGGAAGTCTGCTTCTAGTAAGATCGGATGGACGACAATCAAAAAGATTTCTCCGTGTCCGTAGGTCCAGGATTAAACTCTTGCTCAGGTCGATTAAGCCATGATACTAGTGTCTCTGTCGCTTAGGCTATGAAACTGATACCTTCGCCAGCTTAGCGATGAACCGCGCGCCTCGATCGATAAGGCGATGATCATTGTGCCTAAGTCATTTAAGCGCTTAGCCCCGTGCCTTGGTCGATTAAGAGATGAAACTTGTACCTAAGGAAATTAAGCGTTGAAAGTCGTATTTTGTTGGATGAGGCGATGACTCTTGCTCGTAAGTGGCTTAAGAGGTAATGCCCGTGTCTCAGTCAATAAGGCGATGAAACTTGTGCCTAAATCAGTAAAGTGACGAAAGTTCGATAAGAAGATGAGTCTTGTGTCTTAGTGAATAAAGCGATTATTTTCATGTCTCGTTCGATGAGGCGATGAAAATTTTGTTATAGTCAATTACACTGCTTAACAAATTTGGAATTTATAAAAAGCAAATGAATATTTGTACAATTTTGCTGCAGATCTCGGCCTCCTAAGCAAAAAAAATTTTTTTTTACTTTTTCTATGGAAGAGTTTTTGAGAAACAAAATTTTTGCTTTTTTTTTCAGTGCATTTCGTAGTTGCACTTGCTATTTCAAGCATATCTCGGTCCCCGATCTTTTAATATAATATATTTTTTCTTTTAATTATAGAAAAAAAACCTCCCTATAACTTTTACAAACAAGGTTTTTGATTTCCATGAGTAGTTTTAGTGCTAGAGGTGCAATTATACAAGAAAATTGTGTTTTTTTCTAAAAAAATCAGGGTAAATTTTTCATATAAAAATCTGTAAGAAATAGAAATCGATGTGGCAAACCCATTTTCAAATTTTTACGTATAGTTAAGTACTTCTTTTAAAAAAAACCCTGTTTGGCTAACATCGGTGGAAAATTTATGGAGCGATGATTTTTTCTGCCAAAACACTATATTTTACAATTTTGGCTTTGTTCACAAAACTGGACAAATTGCCGAAATTATTTTATGAAGGTGCAATTGAGTAAATTTTCACATAAATAAATGCATAAATGCTACCTGCTTATTGATTAAAAATGAATGTCGTTTTGCCCTGCCTTTTAGAATATTCTGGTGGATTTGTTTACCTGTCGGTCTCCATGACTTTCAACAGATAAAAAAAGGGTACAGTGGGAAAATATAAGGTACAATGAATATGTTTTGAGCGTTAACGTCAGTTTTTATACTATGTGTGTTTCCTTACTTGCAATTTTGGCTATTTCATTCAGCGTAGTATAAAATACCTGAGGTTTTAAATACTTTACATACATACTGACATACAGTTCAGAAAATTAATGGCAACATATAAAAGGGTAACACTTATGCGTTTAGATTAGTAGTCTTGAACTAAATTTTGAAGAAGGTACATCAATTGAAAATAAAACAAATTTTAAAATATAAAAAAATGAGTAAAAGAACTCGTGTATTCATGTGCAAAAACAATCCAGACGATTTTTGCAATGTTTGCGGTTTATATGTTAGGTGTAGTAAAAAGAAATCCATTTAATGCAATTATTTTTGCATTAAATTGAGGGCTTTATTTAAGATAGATAGAATGACCCGATTTAGGTCAAATATGCGCCGTTTTGTTCGATAACTTGTTGCCATTTTAAAGGAAATTTCATTATGCCTCTCTCATAGAAGCCCTCGTTCCTATTAGCAAAAAATTGAGACAGTCGAATTTCAGAAGCCTCTCTTGAAGCGAATGTTTCACCAGCAAAATTGTTCGCCATGGACAGGAACAGATGGTAATCACTTAGTGCCAGGTCCGGACTATAAGGTGGATGCAGAAGAACCTCCCAACCAAACTCCCGGAGCTGCTGGCGAGTCACTATCGATGTGTGTGGCCTGGCGTTGTCCTGATGGAACACAATTCCTCTCCTATTGGGCAAAGCTGGCCGCTTATGGGTGATTGCTTCCTTCAGACGGTCCAATTGTTGACAGTAGAGTTCCGAGTTAAGAGTTTTGCCGTATGGGAGCAGCTCATAGTAGATAATTCCCTGCCAATCCCACCAAACAGACAGCAAAACCTTCCTGGCTGTCAATCCTGGCTTGGCCACCGTTTCCGCCGGTTCACCGTGTTTCGACCACGACCGTTTTCGCTTGACGTTGTCGTAAGTGACCCACTTTTCATCACCAGTCACCAACCGCTTCAGAAATGGGTCGATTTTGTTGCGGTTCAGCAGCGATTCGCAGATGGAAATTCGGTCTATGAGTTTTTTTTGCGTTAACTCGTGTGGCACCCATATATCGAGCTTCTTTGTGTATCCAGCCTTATTCAAATGGTTCCAAACGGTTTTTTCTGCTTTCTTTAGCTCTCAATCGAAACAGTGCTAACATGACGGTCGGACTCGATAATTTCCATGATTTTATCGACATTTTCGATAATTGGCCTTCCAGTGCGTGGTGCATCCTTGACATCGAAGTTACCGGAACGGAATCGACGATACCAAAATTGCGCATGATTGGCTGTTACAGTATCAGGTCCATAAACGCTATTCACATTTTCAGCCGCCTGGCTTGCGTTTTCTCCCTTATCGAAGAAAAACTGTAAAATGTAGCGAATTTTCTCTTTGCTGATGTCCATCTTTGACAAGCTCTCAAACAAAATTGAATCAATCAATCAAAAAAGTGTCAAAAAAGCTTTTTTAGTAGGAACTGTCATCTTTCTAATGCCCCCTAGCGGAACACAATCGGACTTATACAACGCGAGATGCAGATAAATAACGCCATCTATTGGAAAAATAATGGATTTCTTTTTACACCTAATATGTTAAAAAATAAAGGATTGACGTTTACTGAAGCACTGCAAAAGCACTATTTCCATTACTTCGGTGTTTTGCCAACTCTCAATGAGCCGTGGACGCCTATAAGAATATGTGACTTATGTCATAAAAAGTTATCAAAATAGGCTTCTGGAGAACAGTAGGAATTAAAAATTTAATACGCTATAAAAAAATAAACTAACTATTTGCATTCTAGCTGTTACATGGATTTTGAGACGGCAATGGAATGGAGTGAGCAATTTTGTCACTCGGTGGACTGCTATTTTTGCCTCAGTGTAAGAAGTGGATTTGGAAAAATCTTAAAATGGAAATACGCAAAAGTTGATTCGGTAAAATTTCCTCTACCTCATTCAAGTGATGTGCCTTATCCAGAATGCCCTGGCTCAGCACCCTAAATAGAAGGATCATCAGAGGAAATGCTGGGGTCTAGAGGAAGTCAGTTTGAAACAAGTTTAACGCAACGAATACTCTCAAAGGCCGAATTAAATGAGTGGATTCGTGATTTTGGATTTTCAAATTGTAAAGGTGAATCTCTTCCCTCTGGAATGGAAGAACGCGGTTTTGTGGCTCCTGATGTCAAAACAAGCATTTACAGAAATCGGCACTTGCAATACGGAAAATTCTACGCAAAAGAACACGAGATCTGTTTCTGCAGCAATATTTTAGGCTTATTCGAAGACCTCAATAAAGTCTACATTCCCAGAGAGTGGCGTTTATTTATCGATAGCAACAAAGGGAGCTTAAAAGCTATCCTCCTACACAATGGCAATCAAAAACTGTCTCTTTCAGTCGCATATGCATTGCATTCTAAAGAAACCTACTAAACAATGAAAACGCTCTTGGATCTTATTGAATATGACAAGCATAAATGGAAAATATGCACTGATCTCAAGGTTGAGGCAATTCTGTGGGCGCTTCAAGGAGGATATACAAAATATTGTGCAAGTGGGCTAGTCGCGCTGACCACTTACACTATATTAAAAAAGATTGGCCTTTGCAAACCATCATTATAGTTGGTGAAGACAATATTCAACGCACCGCTCTTGTTGGTAAAAATAATATTATATAACCGCCACTGCGTATAAAATTAGGCCTTGCTAAGAACTTTATAAAAAAAATTTACGAAAAATGGAACACAGGAAGCTTTTGCCCGCTTAAAGGCGATCTTTTCCTACCTTTCACACGCAAAACTCAAGGAAGGAGTTCTAAATGGTCGAGAAATACGTAAACTTTTGCAAGAGGACGAGTTCTCAAGCCTTTTGTCACCAGTCGAAGCAGCGTGGAGCTCATTCAAACTTGTTGTACACAGTTTTTTGGGCAACGACAAAAGTCCAGATTACAAGCAAATAGTAAATAACCTACTTAAGAATTATAAGAAAGCCGAAGTACACATGTCGTTGAAGATCCACTTTCTCGATTCTCACTTGAATTTTTTTCCTGAAAACTTAAGAGACGTAAGCGATGAGCATGGCGAACGTTTTCATCAGAAATTAAAGGATATTGAAAATCGCTATAGCGGCTTTTTCGACACGGCAATGATGGGTGAATACGTGTGGTCTTATGTGCTTGAAAATTATGGTATAAAAAACAAAGCGGAAGCAAAAAATTTTTTTCAATTGTATAAAAATAATTTTTGAAATAAATGTTTATTTCTTTAACACTTTTGCATTAGAGCTTATTTTACAAATGTTTTACAGGAGTTGTACCAATTTGGTAGTTCATGATGTCTTAAAGTGGGCTGCATCACAGCGGCCTCGGTGTATTGTTGTGAGTTCAAGTACCTTGAAAGAAACTGTAACAATGCATGCACATTTCTAACATTCCATTTGCGGTAAATAAAGAATGATTGAGTCATACAACTCGGCTCACAGAAATCATAGAAATCATAGAAACTCAAGCACGTGTTAGAATGCATTTGACATGAGTCACAACTTTTATACTGAATTAAATTGGGACAAATGCATTCCTTAACTTGAACCCTCAATTTCAAAGTCCAAAGATTAGAAATATGCTAAGCATGCGAACTCACTCCCTTTGTCCGAATTGTATAAATACGATGTTACTTTCTAAGATAGAAACAATTAAGTTTTAACTCTCAAAGCAATAGGTGTTGATACTGGCTTATGCTGTATACAGCCTATTGCTCAATAAAATATAAATAAATTCTAAACATTATAAAAAAGAGTTATTATTTAATTACATGGCGATCCTTGGCCATACGCGAACCCTGGCGCGGAAAAATTATAAAAAATAAAAATGTGAAAGTGAAAATGGTGAAAATGCGTAAAAAGAAGAAGAAAAAGACAAAGTGCGAAAAAAAATATATATATTATATTTTTTTAAAATAACTGTCGAAAAAAAAATTTTATATAAAACTTTCAAGCATAAATATTTTGCTCAAATCTTACAAAAAAAAAAAAAACATTTAATTTTGATTGACAACGAAAAAACAAAAATCTTTAGTGCTTGAACGGCTTGTGGTTATGTAAACCAAAAAATACACAATTAATTGAGAAAAAGTTAACAATTCATAACTTCTCAACACATCTAAGGACTAATACAACTTTAAAGGACGTCAATCACACTTAAAAAATATATAAGAAGAGTGCCTCCCAGCCTGAGGCCCAACACCCCCCAACGATTGAGCATGGGGGACAGCTTTAACAATTTATCAGCAGCAAAAATCATATATAACGCATCAACCGAAATCATCTGTAACGCATCAACCGTGGCAGCACTAGCAACGCCCGGCACAGTAGAAACCATCAACCGTGGCAGCACTAGCAACGCCCGGCAACGCAAACATCTCTCCATCTATACAAGCCACGAGTGAACAGCTAAGTCACCTATATATATATTCAATCAAATTAAATTTTTTTTTAGCACCAATTAAAATTTTAAATAAATATTAAATGTTAATTCTCATTTTAACTTTAAACATAAATCATTTTCGAATTAAACGAATTTTATTTTGCCACCCAAAATAGAGCATAATCTATTCGTCAATGAAAGTACATATTTAAATCTTTTTTAATTATGATAAAAATTAGTATACATAAAATACATGTGCAACAATGTTTTTACACAAATATTTTCCAATACTATAATTTAATAATCTAAAAAATCAAATTACTTATTCCTTTTCGAAACATCCATATTCAGACTTAGAAAAAAGACCAAAACAAACAAAATGACACCAATTGACTTCATAAACACAGCTGTAGAGCTATTACCAGAATTCGATGGAAAAATCGAAAACCTTAATAAATTCATTAGTGCACTAGATTTACTTGACACCATCAAAGGCGAACATGAAGCTATTGCAATTTTATTAATAAAAACAAAATTAACACAAAACGTTGGCAGACTGATAACAAATGAAAATACTATAATTGCAATAAAAAACATATTAAAACAAAATGTGAAACATGAGCCAGCACACTCGATTGCAACAAGAATGCTCAGCATAAAACAACAACAAAAATCTGACCACGACTTTGCAAAAGAAATATAAACCCTAGCTGCACAGCTCGAAAGCGCATATATTTCAGACGGTTTGACGCCGGCGCTTGCAAAACAATACACAGCATATTCGGCAGTCAAAGCAATTAAAACAAATGCAAAATCAGACGAAGTAAAAATGCTGATGCGAGCAAGCCACTTTGGGTCAGTTAGTGAAGCAATAAGTAAATTTGTTGAGTTAGGTTCTGAAAGCACAGGAACGATTCAAATAAATTATATAAACAGACAACAATCTTCCGGCAGAAACAGAGGCCGAAATAATTCTTTTAATCGAGATCAGAGTTCATATCGAGGATATAATAGAAATCGTAACTCGAACTACAGATACGGGAACATTAACTATAACCACCAACATACAAACAATTTCAGCAACGGGTATAACAGAAATAGTAACAATAATTACAACAACTACCGAAATGAAATCATGAGTCAGAAAATCGACATAAGTGCCATTGAATTGAGGAGACCGTCGCTTAAAATCGCTGATAGGCAAGAACTGCTAGAGAAAAAGAACCAAGAGAATATTTTGTCACTCGAGTATGAAAAACAGGCGAACCAAGAATTGGAAAAATCAAAATCTGAACAAGAAAATTTAAAGGATAAAATTATGGATATGTCAATAAAAATCAAAGAATTGAAAAAGAATTTTAAAAAGAAATTCGCAACCATGAAAAGAGATATAAATACGTCAAATAAAAAGTCAAATGAGAAAATCGTTCAGTTAAAAAATCAATTATTATTACTTCAAAATGAAAATCATGAACTGAAAATAAAGAAAGATGAAGAAGAAATGAAAAATATGGCATCGAAAATACATATTTCAAAGAAAAATAAAGAACTCAAAATAAATATTGAACAAAAACATCGACCTTTTGAAAATCGACACGGAAAGATCGATACAATGAGGAATCTCAAACGCAATGAATTACATGCGACAACGGAAAGCAAGGGGAAAAATATTCTTAAATTAGAAAAATTGAAAAATTCAAATGATACACAGGGAGAAGTTTTGCATCAAAAAGCAACTATTAAAATTCGAAATATCAAAGAAAAAACCTATAAGAACCCCGAAGTAACGTACAATTGCAATGACAATGCTTTTCAGAGAACATCTCTTGACCGTACCATAAAACAGAAAACAACATATTCAGACCCTTACAACCACTTATTAGAAAAGATAGTCGATCAAGTAGGCCCTATGAAAATGATCACTATAGCAGAATATATTAAAAAATGGGGTACAACATTCGAAGACGAATTTTAAGTAAAATGTAACTGAAAAAAAAAATAATCACTTAAGTAAATTCAAAATTTCTTCACAAACAGGAAAATCTTATACATACAAATAGATATAAATTAGCATAAGCAAAATAAGTAATTATTGAAAATATTCAGCTACTACGCAATATCTCATTTTATTATGATACCTAATTTCACAAACCTTAATTGCAAATATTTGACATCAACTTAACAAAAAAGAAAAATTAATAAATGAAAAAAAAAATAAAAAAAATAAAAATATACTGCAATTAACTTAACCATTGTATACAATAAATCATAACTTCACCAATAGCTATAATCCCATACGCGGGTAACCAAAAACATATAACTTAGCAATATATACCACATATATTTAACTATGCACAAAAGAAAAAAAATTCTCTCGCAAAATAAGAATTTTTTTTTTTTCAAAAAGGGAAGGTGTTGTGAGTTCAAGTACCTTGAAAGAAACTGTAACAATGCATGCACATTTCTAACATTCCATTTGCGGTAAATAAAGAATGATTGAGTCATACAACTCGGCTCACAGAAATCATAGAAATCATAGAAACTCAAGCACGTGTTAGAATGCATTTGACATGAGTCACAACTTTTATACTGAATTAAATTGGGACAAATGCATTCCTTAACTTGAACCCTCAATTTCAAAGTCCAAAGATTAGAAATATGCTAAGCATGCGAACTCACTCCCTTTGTCCGAATTGTATAAATACGATGTTACTTTCTAAGATAGAAACAATTAAGTTTTAACTCTCAAAGCAATAGGTGTTGATACTGGCTTATGCTGTATACAGCCTATTGCTCAATAAAATATAAATAAATTCTAAACATTATAAAAAAGAGTTATTATTTAATTACAGTATCGAAGACCGGTAGTCAAATAATCCCAAATCGAGACTGTTTTTATTTTTTTTTTTAATGTGTGAAAATTTACTCAATTGCACCTTCATAAAAAAATTTCGGGTCATATGGACAAAATCAAACGAGTCGGCGATCCAGACAGGCATGGATCGCTACGTAAATATTAAAAGGAAGCTAAGCCCTCAAAAAACAAATATGGGCAAAGCTAAAGTTAATAAAACCACTTCAACTTCGGCTCCAACAAATGTTTTGGCGGGTAATAGATTTGCTGCGTTAAGTGAAAACGCAAGTTCTGAAGAGAGCACTAGTAATTCGGCTCCTAAAAAGCCAAAACCACCTCCAATTTACCTTCGTGAGCGTAGTTTCAATCTCTTGGTAACGAGTTTAACTCGAATTATAGGGAAAGATAATTTCCACATAACTCCATAAACTCGGGGAAACATTTACGAGACCAAAATTCAAGTCTATAATGAGAACAACTATCGAGTTGTGGTTAAACATTTCGATAATAATAAAAAGAGCTACTACACATATCAGCTCAAGAGTAGTAAAAGTCTGTCCGTCGTTGTTAAAGGGTTGGAAATAGATATAGAGCCGGCTGAGATAAAACAAGCGCTAGAGGAAAAAGGCTTCCAGGTGAAATCCGTAATTAATATTTTTAATAAACAAAAAGTGCCTCAACCCATGTTTAAAATAGATTTATGCCCCGACGGCACAAAATTAAAGAAAAATGAGAATCATCCCATTTACAATCTGCGGTATCTTCTTCACCGTAGTATTGTAGTTGAGGAGCCGCTTAAGCGAAGCGGACCTGTTCAATGTGCGAATTGTCAGGAATATTGCCATACAAAGTCATATTGTACCCTACGCGTTGTCTGCGTTATATTTGGAGAGTTCCACCTTTCTACAAACTGTAATTTTAAGGGTAATACGGACCAAATTTTAAAAAAAGGTAGCAACTTTGGGGGAAATCACACAGAAAACTACAGAGGCTGTCCTATCTATAAGGAACTTAAAAGCCGACTGGCGTAGCAAAAGCAAGCTGCACGCAACTTTCAAAATAAAATTTTGATGGTCAAGGCCCTCCGCCTCAAAATCTTGTACCAAACGCGTCTGTTAATCCCAACTTTTCTTACGCCAGTGCATTAAAGTCCGGAATAAACTCCCAAAATCCCCCCCGGCACAAAGTAGTAGTTTAAAAAACATGATTTTCAGTCTGACACAGTGTATGACTCAATTCGTGTCAAGCATGCAAAATACTCTTCAAGAGTTAAATTGAGCACAAAACCAAATGCTCCAAATTCTTATCGCTAAAAAATGAGTTTACTAAACATATGCTCATGGAATGCAAATGGCGTCCGCCAACATAAGCTAGAATTAGTTCGCTTCCTCTCCAAGCAATCTGTTGATGTCATGCTGCTCTCAGAGACGCATTTAACAGACAAAAATAATTTTTCCATTCCTGGTTATCAATTTTATAAAACAAATCACCCTGACGGAAAAGCGCATGGCGGTACTGGGATGTTAGTCCGAAGCAGGATTAAACATTTTCCCCTGCAGTCATATGCTGAAAACTTTTTGATGGCAACGTCAGTTTGCCTACAAAATCGAAGCAATAACTTAGTTTTGTCTGCTGTTTATTGTCCTTCGCGTTTTTTGGTAAACGAGGATAAATTTAAGGCTCTCTTTAGCACTTTAAGTAATAAATTCCTAGCAGCTGGAGATTTAAATGCGAAACACACGCATTGGGGCTCCCGTCTGATAAGCCCGAAAGGAAGGCAATGGTATAGCACCCTAATTAACAGCATGGGCAGGCTTGATTTTTTATTACCTGGTCAGCCTACATACTGACCCTCTGATCCAAGAAAAATCCCCGACCTAATTGACTTCGCCACTGTCAAAGGGGTAGATAGATCTCGTGTTACAACCACGACATATTTCGATCTCTCATCAGATCACTCATCTGTACTTTTTCATCTAGCTGAAAGTGCGATAATTACTGATTCACCCTTCAGATTGACTTCTTCTAAAACTAACTGGATTATATATAAGAGATATATAGCCACTCATATTCATACCAGATACTCTATAGACTGCATAGAACACGTTGATGAAGCTACAAATGTACTAAATTCTATGCTAACGACAGCGGCAGAGCAGTCAACGCCTTCCATCGAAAACAATGCAAAGAATCATGCCTTTACCAATAGCAAAATCGAAAGACTTGTGAACGAAAAACGCAGGCTAAGACGCGAATGGCATCAACATAGATCCCCAGAGGCTTAGCTTAGACTTAAAGCCGCAACAAATGAGCTAAGCAAAGTTCTCTTAAAATTTAAAAATGACGAGTGTAGGAAATATGTTTCGAAGCTTTCCCCACAGTCCTCCGGAAAATCATCTTTATGGAAAATAAATAAGTTTATTAAATCTCCAAAAGTGGGGGAATCTCCAATAAGAGACACCAACGGCGCTTGGGCACGTAGTAGTGAAGAAAATCCTACTGCCTTTGCTGGGCATTTAAAGTCAGTTTTCCAACCTAATCCCCCTGAAATAAATATTGAAATGCCTACACTTCAAATAAATTGTCAAAATTACCCAATCTATTTCCACTCAAACGAAATTAAAGCAATTATTACAAGTCAATTATCCCCCAAAAAAGCACCTGGAGAGGACAACATAACTCCTAGAATGATTATTGAGATGCCATACATTGCCATCGTGTTCATTACAAAGCTTTTCAATGCGATCATTCGATTTGCATATTTCCCTCAAGCATGGAAATCCTCCTTAATAACTATGATTCCAAAACCAGGCAAGGATGCCACAATGGTGTCTTCTTATCGACCCAGAAGCCTTCTTCCAAGTATTTCCAAACTTTTTGAGAAAGCACTGCTTTCCAAATTGACTCTATTCGTTTCTGAATGGGATATAATTCCGCACCACCAATTTGGATTCCGTAAAAATCATGGGACTATAGAGCAGGAAAATCGTAAAACCAATGAAATAAGGAAAACTTTTGAATACAAAGAATACTGCTCAGCCTTATTCTTGGACGTGGCTCAAGCGTTCGACAAAGTATGGCATGAAGGACTTATTCAAATAATTAAATATCTTCTCCCTCCTACTGTTCACGCAATACTTTCATCCTACTTAAAACATAGGAATTATAAGGTCAAATATAAAGATTTTGTTTCACAAAGCATAGAAATCAAAGCAGGAGTGCCCCAAGGAAGTGTTCTTGGACCCTTCCTATGTTTACTATAAACGTCAGATTTTCCTTTAAACAGCAGTCTTACAACATCCACTTTTGCCGATGACACAGCCATATTAAGCCGCCATAGATGCCCGATTTCTTCCACTTCTAACCTGCAAACGCATTTAAAAGTGGTTGAAAAATGGTTAGGAACATGGCGAGTGAAAGTAAATGAGCAAAAAAGTAAACATGTTACATTTACACTTAAAAAGGGCATCTGTCCCCCTTTAAGAATAAACAACATAATAGTACCAGAGACGCACAATGTTGTTTATTTGGGTATCCACTTGGACAAACGTCTCACATGACGCAAACATATTGAAGCTAAACGAACCCAAATGAAACTTAAAGCTATTAAGCTTCATTGGTTAATTAATCATCGTTCCCCCTTAAAAATCGAATATAAAATCCTTTTATATACTAGTTTTTTAAAGCAAGTATGGTCATATGGCCTTCAGTTATGGGGTAATGCAAGTACCTCAAGTATAGAATTGATTCAAAGATGCCAATCAAAAATTCTCCGTTTAATTACAGGTGCGCCATGGTATATACGGAACGAAAATATTCATCGTGACCTTAATATCCCTTTGGTTAAAGAGGAATAAGTGCGTCTTCAAAATTCCTATTTGGATAAACACCAGCGGCACCCAAAATGAAATGGCTTAGCCTCAACTTCAACGCAATCGAGGCTAAGAAGAAACGATCGCCCGACCACTACACACGCCCTACAGGTCGAGCGGCGATGTTCACGACATTCGTCCCCCGTCGTTGGTCTCCGACAGCATCCCCGTCGATGACGAATCCAGTTTACGATCACCGTTCTGCGTCGCTTGACTTTCGACTTAATCCCGTCGGTAACGCTGCGATAACGGCTCGGGAGGTGTCGATTTGTCTCCGACTGTGCTCCCCGTCAACGACGTATACGACGACGGATGTCGATAGCCCCGCCTCGCACGATTCTACGCCAATCGGCTGTCAATTGTACCCAATATGGACTCCGTCGATTTTCGACAGTTATAGCTACATTGGCACAAACCGCCCAACCACGAAGAAGCTGTTTTGTTTGCCACAGCATCGTCGATCCCCCGTTTTAAAGCCGGCACTGCGATACACTCCTCGACACACACGAAATGTGTTGTGAGCCTCGTATTCAAACCGGCACCCTACTTCGGAAACATCGCTCCAAACGGCACACAAAAATATTACTTAAGTCCGGCTAGAAGGTTCGAGGCGCGTTTTTGCTTATGTCGCTATATAAATTATGAATAAATTTTATGGAGTGAAATTTTGTATAAGCTTTAGATTTTCAAACATATTGTTAGTTCTTAAGATTAAGAAGATTCAATATTAAAATAACCGCAAAAAAAAAATATATAGACAAGTTTTGTGAACAAAACAAAAATTCTGAAAATCGATTTTTTAGTGATTTGGCAAAAAAATTATAGCTCCGTAAATTTTCAACCGATTTTAGCCAAACGGAGTTTATTTTTTTAGAAGAAATACTTAACTATATGTAAAGATTTTAAAAATGGGTTCGCCACTTCGATTTCTATTTTTTTACAGATTTGAATATGAAAATTTTACCCTGATTTTTTAGAAAAAAAACACAATTTTCTTGTATAATTGCACCTCTAGCACTAAAACTACTCATGCACATCTGACAGTGTTATGAGATGCTAGTCGTGTCTCGGTCGATAAGGCGATGAAACTTGTGCCTAAGTTAATTAAACGATGGAAGTCGATTCGAAGAAAAGTCTTGTGCATTAGTCAATAAAGCGATGGAACTCGTGTTTCCGTCGATTAAGAGATGAAGCTTGTTCCTGTTTTATTCAGCATTGGATTCGTGTCGAAGTTAATTAGGCGTGATTGACTCAAAAGAGCGACTGCAATTTAGCTCGAAGCGCTATTGCCAAACGGGATTTTAGGTCGGAATAAGAAATCAATAGGAGGGATAATGCTATAGTTGGAAGCTTCTTATTCGTAGGCGAAACGCGGAGTGCAGCCCAACCAGTTGGGGCGACAGCGAGAGACCAGTACCGGTTCGCGGTCATTCAATAGGGCGATTGCGTTTTAGCTCGAAGCTTTATTGCGAACCGAATCCCAGGGCAAAAGAAGAAATCAATAGGAGCGACTGCGTTGTTGCTCACAGCTTCTGTTCCTTAGGTGGAACATGCAGTGTAGCTTGGCAAGTAGGCACGACAGTATTTTAACTCGAAGCGACTATGGAGAAGTCAGTACCGCGGCAAGGTTTTTCAAAAGGACAACTGCGATTTAACTCGATGCACAATTATTGAAACGAATCCCAGGGCGGGGCTAGAAATCAGTAACAGGGACTGCGTTATAGGTAAAAGCAACTTTTGATTGGGCGAAAGCCTTATTATTGTTTAACCAGTAGGCGCTTCTGCGCTTTAGCTTGAAGCGATTATGGAGAACCCAGTAGCGGGGAGCAGTTGTTCAAGAGGGCGACTGTGCTTTATCTCGCAGCGCTTTCGTCGAACCGAGTCTCAGGACGCGGGTAGGAAGCAATAGGAGTGACGGCGTTATAGCTCTTAGCTATTATTGGTTAAGAAAATAACTACGCGGGATCTTCCGAGCTCTGTTCTCTGTCCAACGGCTGAACAGATGATACCCAATCTTCGCGTAAAGCTCTGCGAGTATTTGGTCTTGGTCACCTGACGCTATATCGTAAGCTTCCTAGGCTCATAATGGTGTATGGGGTAAGCTTATTTAATCTTTTTTGCTTCTTTGAAGAGGAATGAAAAAAACTATATTTTTTTTTATATGAGTCACAGAACAATAACAACAACAAAACGATGGCACGCGCAGGTCAGCGTATAACTTACAAAACAGTTCTAGAAGTTTCAACCCGCGACTACGCAAAATCGGTTAGCATCGATTGGGAAATCGATAATGCCGCATCGACGCTTTCTTTCAATAAAAGCGGAAGATAAAAAC
Source organism: Chlorops oryzae (assembly GCA_020466095.1). NCBI lineage: Eukaryota > Metazoa > Arthropoda > Insecta > Diptera > Chloropidae > Chlorops > Chlorops oryzae. The sequence goes on from JAIPUU010000401.1 coordinate 19,139, forward strand.
TTGGAAAGGAGCTTTTGGTATCGAACAGTTTGAGAGGTCTCAACTCGAAGCGCACGTACTCACCAGTGGCAACGGCGATTAGAGTGACGACCTAAGTGTTTCAAAATGTAGGGACTTAGGGAAGTTAATCAAGTAGTTGTGTCTACTTATGTTCCCCTTGCAAGAAAACTTTCGTTTACTAAGATGGCATCTGCTTCTGAATTCACCAGTTTAATAAATTCTCCATTAACAGCTTCTGGGTGTGGTATCCTATTAAACGAATCAACCAACTCTACGTTTTTCTTCACTTTGGTTGGCGCGCACCTGCAACTCCTATGATATTTTTCGAAATCCCTCCATAAGCAATTATTCATGTTTTCTTATTTCAAGTTTCTCCCAACAAAAATTTTTAGATGCATCCTCTTCCTTCAAACTTCACTCCTTTCATCGTGATTAAAACCAAACACATGTTTATATGTATTCAAAAATTTTATCTTATTTTGCGTTTGCTTGAAGCATTTACCTTTTTTTGTATTTATGACATTCTTCATTACGTCAGCGCACTGTGAGCAAATTTTTGCTGGTTAAGGCCTCATTTGTAGTCACCGGCCTGATACTACTGTTTATGCCCAAGCTTCTTTCAATGGACTGGGGCCGCGACAATTTCCCTGGGGTTCCTTACATTGGATGCAATTTCGAGATATGTACCCCTGTTCGCTGGAGTGAAAACTATGTTATTGAGTGCCTCTTTTCTATTAGCCTGAGCTGTATTCCCTGAGGGCTTTGCTCCTGGTCACCGAAATCTGCTTTCTTTGCGGCGCTCGATTTGATATTTCTGACAGCACAGACAGTTCTGCCGCTACAGGCTTGTCTGTCCCCTCCTGTGACAAAAACTCATGGATCCCGTGGATGATTTCGTTTGTTCGCTGCTTTGAAAGTCTTTTTTCGCCACTGCAATCTTGCATAAGCAATAGAATGTTTCCTTATGACCGTATTCACAGCATGCTTAACAAATAAGAGTTTAGTCTTTACGCATAATTTGTACAGAAGTGTCCTTCTTGTTTCTAAAAAAACCATGCATCTACGAGGGCGGTTTAAAAAGTTGTTTAAAAATTTTGTTTTTATTTTTCAACAAAGGGCCCTTCTATAAAGATGCCCTTCTCCCAAAGTTGCTGCCATTTTTTTAACCCCTTCAAACAATAGGTTTTGTCGAACTCTCCAAAATACGCATCTCTCTCGGCGATTACTTCCTCATTTGAGCCAAATTTATTGCCGGCAGCAAAGTATAACGCAATTCATGCAGTTTTTCGGCGACAACTCCGGATGAATGTGCTGTTGCGTTATCCTTGTGCAACAGCACCTTCTTTTTCGCCCAATGTGGCCGTGTCGTCTTAAATTTTTTTTCGATGCGATCCAATTACTCACTGTAATATTGCTTAATGGTCGTTCTTCCTTTTTCTAAAAAATCCATCAGGATGACACCTTTCGCATCCCAAAAAGTCGTCGCCATGACCTTTTCGGCCGATGGAACCGTCTTCGCCTTCTTTGAAGCAGTATCATGGCGAGAAATGCATTGGTTGGATTGTTGCTTTGTTTCTGGTGTGTCATAATTGATCCAGGTATCATCAACGGTGACAATCCGACGCAAAAACTCCTTCGGATCTCGCTTAAATTGCTGCAGACACTGCTTTGAAGTTAAGAGCCGTATCGGCTTGTTGCCTACCGTGAGCAATCGCGGCATCCATCACGCCGACAATTTTCTCATATCCTTTTTCTGGCGTTCTCTTTCCCCGCTTAAACTGAGGTCCACATGTTTTGAATTTTTTTT
>JAIPUU010001473.1:0-21975 GCA_020466095.1 Chlorops oryzae
GGCAACGTCAATTTGCCTACAAAATCGAAACATGACTTAAGGTGAGATGACACTACGTGTGCAATTCACATATAATTGCTCAAAAAAATGTGTGACACATCTGAAACAAATAAAATTTGAAGCACATTTATTTGCTCAGGGTATTACACTACGTGGGCAATGCACACATAATTGCTCAAAAAATGTGTGACACATCTGAAAAATAATTGCGCACATAACATTTTCTCGCACGAAATAAGGACAAATCACACATGTTGATTGCCCAATGTAACAAGGATTCGATTTTAAAAGATTGAAATGAAAATTATGTCCAACTTTAGAGATTTCAGAGACAGTTAAGATAATCGAAATCTTTAAAACTAAAAGTAATGACAGTATTTAAGCATTTGCCTAAACTGTGTTCTAACCTCACACAAAAAAACAAATGCTCAGCAGATTGTACTGTATGAGGAAACAGTTTCCCGTGTACATATTTTTACCAAATGTTTGTGCAGTTGAAATTTGGGTTGATTACATTACGTGTGTAACGCACACATTTTATTTGTAAAATATTGTAAGAATTATTTTGAGCAAACAAAATATTCGTCTATTTTATTACGTGTGCAATGTTTATGACGTCAGTGAGCAAATATTCGTGCATTGCACACGTAGTGTCATCTCACCTTTAGTTTTGTCTGCTGTTTCTTGTCCTCCGCGTTTTCTGGTAAACGAGGATAAATTGAAGGTTTTCCCTAACACTTTAGGTAATAAATTCCTAGCAGCTGGAGAGTTTAATGCGAAACACACGCACTTGGGCTCCCGTCTGAGAACCCCGAAAGGATGGCAATTGTATAGCATCCTAATTAACAGAATGGGCAGGCTTGATTTTTTATCACCTGTGTAACGTTTTTTATCTTCTTCCTTTTTTGTTGGGAAAAGGGGAAGAAGGAGTGAAACGTTATTGTTTCCTTCTTTTTTTTGTTTGAAAAAGGGGAAGAAGGGGTGTCGTTATTACAATATATATTTTTTTTTTTTCTTTCTCTTTTCAAAAAAACCACACCAGAATTAAATTTTAGTTCGCAATGCTTATTTATTTCTTTTTTTTTTTGTTACTTTCTCTTTTTTTCACAATCAAGAAGATTTGTTTGACTCTTACGGGCGATCGTCAATTAAAACGAATTACAGCTCACAACATTTATTATAAACTAGGTTTTACTTTTTGTTTTTTCACAATCAAGAAGATTTGGTTGACTCTTACTGGCGATCGTCAATTTAAACGAATTACAGCTCACAACATTTATTATAAACTAGGTTTTACTTTTTGTTTTTTCACAATCAAGAAGATTTGGTTGACTCTTACTGGCGATCGTCAATTTAAACGAATTACAGCTCACAACATTTATTATAAACTAGGTTTTACTTTTTGTTTTTCACAATCAAGAAGATTTGGTTGACTCTTACTGGCGATCGTCAATTTAAACGAATTACAGCTCACAACATTTATTATAAACTAGGTTTTACTTTTTGTTTTTTCACAATCAAGAAGATTTGGTTGACTCTTACTGGCGATCGTCAATTTAAACGAATTACAGCTCACAACATTTATTATAAACTAGGTTTTACTTTTTGTTTTTTTTCACAATCAAGAAGATTTGGTTGACTCTTACTGGCGATCGTCAATTTAAACGAATTACAGCTCACAACCTTTATTATGAACTAGGTTTACTTTTTTGTTTTTTTCACAATCAAGAAGAATGGTTGACTCTTACTGGCGATCGTCAATTTTAAACGAGAAATTTCTTTAAATTTTTCTTTTAACTTTCCAAAAAATTTAATTAAACGAAACCGGCCGTCTTCACGGCTTCCTATCTTCCAATCGACTCCGTGCATTAGGAATTTTATTTTCCTCTTCGACTTCCTAACGCTACTTAGCCGTCGACGGCTTGCCGGCCGCGACGGCGCACATACGTTGAGACAACGTGACTTGAAAGGCGATCGTCCGGGCACCGATCGTGGGAATGCAACGTAGGCAGAATTCTCCCTTGCCTGGGTTTTCCGAGTCGGACGGAGTCGTGCTGGCGAGCATTGAGCCCTTTTGGCAGTTTATTTGTTTTTAGTTTTTATGATACAGACTGCAACATTGTAGGAGAACTTGTGCGATTCGAATTTCGCTATTGCTGCCTGCTTGCCGGCAGGCCTAACTGTACGTTGCTTGGAATCTAGTTTTTTTTTTTGGACAAATCTTTTGTCAAGTGTCTTGGAAGTCAAGAGTTTCTGAGAATGCAATTTCGGCAAATATCCCTTGAACGTGATTATAATTTATTTTCAAAAGTCCCGGCATCATTTTACAATGTGAGAATATTTAGATTTCTGGAAGTGCCGATACTGCAGTTAATTTGTCTTCCTGCGTTCCCCAACATTCTATTTTTCGATTCGGAACAGCGGTTCCCAATCTTGGTTGACGCAGTCACCACCTAACATCCCTCCCCCCTTATGGAAAGGATCTCCGGCAAAAAATGAGAGGAATAAATATATTTTGGTTCTTTGTTTACGGACAACTTTTCGGACACAAACCGCGATCAATCTATTCAAATTTTTTGGGACTTTCGGTTCTGGTTTCATTTATGATTTTTTTTTTTTTTTTTTTTTTTTTTTAAAAATAAAATTATGCTCGGTTAAAAACTTAACCTACTTACTTAGAATCTCTTAGGCTAAAGTGAGGAGAGAGAGAAAAAAAACTTTAACCTACATTTTTAATTACTTTTTCCCTTGTCACTTCTTACAACCTTGCATGTCTCATAAGCGATTCAAACAATTTAAGGAAAATATGCAAAAACTTGTATATACAAATATTTAAATAACAAGAAGGCAAAAACTCGATGTTTTCTGTTTAATGAATTAAGGTATGGAGTTTTGTGAGAAATAGCAAAGCTTTTTTTTTTTATATAGCAAGCAAATGAAGGTGCATGCAATTAGTTTTACGGAATCTCTTTTTTTTTTATGGCAAGCAAGCAAAGATACATGCAATTAGTTTTACGGAATCCTACTATTATATATTTTTTGGCAAGCAAGCAAGGATACATGCAATTAGTTTTACGGAATCCTACTACATACAGAAAAAAAAACGTGTGGCTATAAGAAGACTAAGACTATTATCATTATTGCTTCCTTATACTTGTAACAATCCATATTGGTTGCAGTTCCCGAAACCTTTTTAGTTTAGGGTGGATGAACGATGATGATTCATGCTGTCCCCGATTCCAAAATCGTTCGGGGGTGATGGGCACTGATGATCCAAACTGATTGCGATTAGTGTCGCAGCCAGCTGATGGAACACATGTCCTTGATGATTAGAATTAGGGCGAGTTTCTTTATTACTCCAATTTATACAGTTAAAGAGAACGTGTGGTCGAGGTCGGATCTCTTGCTTTTGAGATGTCACACGAACGGACGTGGGACCCCAATGCTCGTCTGGCCGCAGGCGTGATTTGAACAAACGCTGACAGTGATCCTGTGTTATGTGTGTATTGATGCCGCGACCTTCCGGAGATGCGGTGCCCGCCGTTAGTGTTTCGAACCGCAGTTGCCTTATATATATATATATTGTCGTCGACCCCTTCCCCTCTTTACGGATGCTTTGCCTTCCAAACGCATCTCTCCGCATTGCGCAAGGTATTACCCTCCCGCAGAGACTTGTTTATGGTTAAGCGTGATCGTTTTCGAGGGATTCGTCCAGAGGCCTGATGAGGTTTGGACTCCTTTATGATGTCCATGGCTATTTAAACCTTTAATTTTTGGATAATGATGACCAAGTTTTGAGCCTTATATGCTCGCGCATAGTGATTGGTCCCAGTGTGCATCATATTTTATCGAGAACGTGTTTTTTTGATAGGTTTCGAATGCAGAATAACTGCTTATAATGTTATGGCCATATGCCGATTACCATCCGGTATGTGCTTGGTTTTTTGCTGCAGATGGTGTGTAGATTAAGTTTGAAGTTTAGGTAAGTTAAGTTTTTGGGTGGTGGATGATGATCTGCGTCGAGGGCCCAGCAAATGGGCGGACGCCAGATCGACGAGATCGTAATGCTGGTTTCGATTTAGTTTGGCAATGACGAGATCGAAATGCTGGTTTCGATTTAGTTGGGCAATGACGAGATCGAAATGCTGGTTTTCGATTTAAAGTGCAATGCAGAAGTAATGTTTGCTTGTTTTTTGCCAGGCCGAAATTTGGGTTCGAGGTAATTGTGAGACCTGTAGTGTGAAATACACAGTGCTTCCATGACTACTGATTTGTTTTGCCACTTACAATCTGTGTTAAACTTGTGCAACCCAATTTTGACTATAAACCGAAGTCGCTTGTAATTGATAGAGCGCTATGTCGTGCTGTTGATAGCGACACCGGGGAGTTGATTTTGTAGACTTTACTTACGCCTATTACTCCTGAAGAGATCGTTTTTGACGTAGTCGATGTGAGCGTGCCATCGGAAATATGGAAATAATATATAGAACTTGAAAATATCGATCGCTTAATCGGAGTCGATTTTGGATTTTAAATATCAGGTTTCGCAGAGTTGTTGTTGCAGCGTACTTCGTACTTAGTGCCTGAAGTTGATGATACCGCTGGTGTTTGCCGAAGCAGGATATATGCGGCAATTGTTGGAATTACGCGTGGGTATCTAGTTTACATTTATCATGATTTAATTAACTTAATTAATAAGAACATGAAGGTTTAGAAAATTGAATTAATTAAAATTGAATTAAAAAAATAAAATTTAGAAGTGAGTCAGAAGAATTGTGAGTTAAGCTACATAGCTAGCATTTCATCTTTCGTTTTCGTTTTTGGAAATTCGGTTTTAAAATTATTTTTAGTGAAAATTATTAACAAGTTAAAAGATTTCAAAACAGTCTCCGTTAAGGGACTGACCTTGAGCAACATTATGAAGTTGCTCAAAAATCATTTTGTGTGAAAATTATTCAACAAGTTAAAAAAAAAATCTCAAAGCAGTTTTCATCAAAGGACTGACTTCGACAGCCAAAAAAAATAAAAATAATTCCAAATTGATGAATTATGATTCAAAATTGTGAGCGAAGCTACATAGCTAGTATCTTCTTCCTCGTTTTCTCTTTCATCCGTACTACATTAGAAAACATGGATTTCTAAAGAAATTCCGAAATTTATTTTAAATAGTTCATTGTTCTCCTCTTATTTTCTTTTCATTTACTGCATTAGAAGTGACAAGGATGTTAATGATTAAAATAAAATCCGTTTAATTTTTTTTTTTTTTTTTTTTTTTTTTTTTTTTAATTAAAAAAAAAAAAAAAACGGTTGTACTCTTGTTCAGAGCTGCCATATGATGAATTTGTGCTTTCGCATTTCGCAAGCAAGGCGATTAGACAATTAATTATAAATCTTTTAAGTTGAATTACAGGCCTACCAAGTAGTCCGGAAAAATTAATATTTTAAAAATGTTCTCCGAGTTGGCGCGGACGAAATTCCGCGCAGCCATATATAGAATTATTTTTTTTTTTTTATATATATATAATATTTAATTTCAATTAAATTTAAAAATTTTTTTTATTATTTTTTTTTTTTTTTTTTTTTTGGTTTTGAGATAAAATAAAAGCTTTAATTTCTTTGTTATTTTTTTTTTTTTTTAAACTTTAATTCTTGAGCTTCCTTTGAATGGGGCTCCTTAGAAATTTAAACATGGCTCTTCGTTTGAAACCGCTTTCTCATGTTGTACAAGCTCCGTACAACTTGAGTACTAAAGCGAAAAAAAAACAAAAATTTTAAAGACTTGTTGCATCGGTTCCCTCCTCCCTTAGTCGTTGTAATATTGTTCTAAAACTCTCTCTAGTTCTTTCGGGTCTTAATTGTACTTGTTGGACCCCTAAATTTACTGCCCTTTGTCGTCGGCATATTATGAATATGGTAACCGCCAGTATAAAGATGATGACTGAAGATGAGACTGCATAAGAGGTCGTTGCGATTTTATGGAATTGTAACTCCTCAATTTGGTTCAAGTTCTGTTCCTGTTTGAGAATTATTTCCGAAAAGACAATACCCTTTCGGTTGTAAGATTCGGAAAAAGCGATGGTAGTACAAAAAATTGTCGGTGTTCTAAAATTTGTTTGTATAGTTAATATTATTTAGTTGCAGTGAGCAGTTAAAAAATGAAATAAGAAAGTTGCCACTTAAATTGAGTTTTCTATTGTCGCACGTACTTTGAAGTATCAACTTTTTTACGTTGTCAAGCACTAACATGTCGCTGCTAATTTCCATTATTTCACTCCCGTCATTTTTTATCCACTCACATTTTTTCTTAATGGAACAGTGAGTTGATGGTTTTTAACTGAAAAATGGAGGCTTCCTCCGAGGAATCATAAATTGTACCATATACTTCCACCACCACTCTTTGGATGAGGTGATGCGAAAGCGTTACTGTTTGTTATGGGTATAAGTAGACGCTTCGGTACTACAATACTCTCGGACGGAACCTTGATGACAAGAATAATTGTATCTTGTTGAAAAGTAGCAGTCCCTATCTTAATGTTTTTTAACTTGTTGAAATCAATGTGAAAATTTTTTATTTCGGTCGGTGTCAGGATGTGAGGTTGTATCAAGCCTGATCTGGCCGAGGCTATGTTTTGCTGAATTTGCTGGATCTGATCCTTTAGTAATTTTAATCTGAATAAACAAGTTACAGCTAGATTTTGTTCCTGGAACTGAGATTTCACACTTCCCAGCTTGTAGTTCGGTTGCTATCTCCTCTCTGTCCTTCTCTATCACTGTTTTTATCATCTCCAAATTTTCGTGAAACTCTTGGTTAATGTGAATCTGCTTGTTCATGTTATTTATGAGTTCGTGTTCATTTTTCCCTATTGTTTCAAAATGACCTTCGATGTTCTCTCTATCGATATCGTCTAAGGTGCCGAACAACCATTTTAAGGCTGATCCCCCCACGTTAAGTAGACCTCGTTTCATTCGGGTTGGAAGGAGCGTCTGCAACATGCTTTCTATATCTTCTATTTCTTCCCTTATAAGAAATGTATATTCGTTTTTCAATGTGCTTCGCTGATTTTCGGATTGCTTCCAGCACGTTGATTACATCGTTAGGTTTCAGCGAGTGTACGATGTAATTGTATTTACAGACTACTTCCTCGGTTCCCAAGCTGATTTCGGCATAGCCTTCTTCGGCCTCAATGCGGGAAATCGAGAGCTCCGACCTGGCGTTACCAAGTAACGTTAGTACACCTAAAAATACAAAATTCTACCCAGGTGGGTAAAAGGACTGTTTAGAAAGAAAAAAAAAATTGTTGGTAATGAAATATTGTTAGTATCAAGCACTCAACGGTTGTTGTGATGCATCCCAGAGTTGGGGTCAGGGAAAAAGGAAGAATAACCCACTCGCAGGCTCTTAAGGAGACCGACTGAGGCATGAGCCCCACCTGCTTTTACTTGATTTCTCAAGCTCAGTGTTGGATGCATCGATAGGACAGTGGTTAGCGGGCTGTGCCGGCCAGAGGCGAAAAGTTAGTTCGTAGTATAGATTTTGCCGAAGCACTACTCCATATTAATACATCAAAAGGAAAAAAAAATTTTTTTTTTTTTTTTTTATTAGACATAATTTAATGTAGTGTTATGGTTGAAAAATCAGCCTAAGTATTGAACATAAAAATGCATGCTAAACTACTGATGAAGCAACAACTGATTTCACTACCGACATACATGATCATAACCAATGCGCTTAGAGTTAATGATGAAGCAATGAATGTTTTGCTAACATGTAAAACTACTGTCGAAGCAATAAATGATTTCACTATTATGCATTTAAGTTACTGATGACGCAATGAATGTTTCACTTGCATGTAGAACTACTGTTGAAGCAATAAATCTATTCTCGATCCTTATACATATCCACACCAACGATTAATTTCGCGGGCATGGTTTGAAGGTTATCTGGACACGGAGCATTTAGGTTATTTGACGGCTATATTCTTAACACTCCTTCTCATTTTTTTTTTCTTGATATCTCTGAATTTTTCTCCTGTAGGATTCTCTTCTCGAAATGAGCGATTGCTGTCGCTTCCATTTCGGGAATGTTAGGCAGTTTAGTGGGATAAGATTTGGGTTGCGCAAAGTTCAACATTTCTTGGACTCTCCTAACGCATTTGTACCAGCCTTCTGGTCGTTCTGAACTTAGTTCGGTTAATGAATTGATTATTTTCGTGTGTACCCATTCGGTGAGACAACCTTCGGTTGGTATTTTTTCTACTACTGTCACGTGTTCTATGTTGTTACTTAAACAATGGGCTCTAAACGGTTCTGTGATAAACATAATCGTGTTTGTTAATACTCGATCAGGGTTTCCGAACATTTTGGAGTGTATTTCTAGTTTAGCTATAAATTGTTCCCTGTCTATCTCCTTTATTGGAAAAAGCCAAATGTATCTGGAAAAGGAGTCTATTATGGTTAGAATGTGGGTATATTGTTTGACCGTTGGAGCAAATGGTCCCACGTGACCCAGATATAGCGTTCGTAAAGGCCGGTCCCCCTTATCGATTGGACTGAGCAGTCCTGATGGTTCTTTCGACCTCTGTTTTGTTATTATGCATTCTAAACAATCGTTTAATATCTGTTCTACCTTTAATTTCACATTTGGAATAAATACGGAATCCTCCAGCAAATTTTGAGTTTCTTTTGCTGACAGATGTCCTTGACCATGTGCGATGTTAATGATTTCCCGTTCCAACGTTACGGGTATTACCAAAAGTTCCTTAGTGGGATCTTTGTGCAACACCCCGCACCGCAGGAAAAAGTCCTCGTACTCGGTATGCTCTATTAGCTGGATAACTAGTCTAGTCCATTGGTCCTGTTGTTGGTCTTTTTAATCTTTCTTTCAAGGTGGTCTCTACTAATAATTGATATATTCTGTTTAAAATTGTGTCTTCTTTTGGTCTTGGCTGATGACGGTACTCCAGACTATAGTCGAATTCCTGCAGGAAGCTTTTCCATCGTTCTACACGGGGTTGTTTATCTGCCTTACTCATGGCATTTGAAAAAGCCCCACTATTAGTTACGATTCGTACTTTTGTGTCCCTTAAGTGGGTTTTTCCACTTCTTCAACGCGGAAATGGCGGCCAGAACCTCCAATTCACATTGCGAATACCGAGATTCTGAATATGTTGTTCTTCTACTTATAGATTCAATAGGAAAACCACGAAAAATGGGAGGAATCTTTTGGAGGAGGGTAACGCTATAGGTATGTTGATTTGCCAACGTCAGGATTTTCTTCAGGGTGTCCGGATTGAATAATGTCAAAACCGGGGCATTCATTAAGCATTCTTTAATTTGTTTGAATGCTAGCTCGCATTTGATATTAACAGAGAACTTTGAATTTTTTCGGAGTAGGTCTGATAGTGGCTTTACTACCATTGCATACTCTGGAACGAACCTTCTTAGGTGCGATGTTAATCCTAGGAATTTCTTTACTGAATCTTGATCGTGTGGGAATGGTGATCTTCGTATCTTTCTCAGAAATTTTTTAGCTGGTCTTATTGTTGCCCCCTCTATTTGATACCCCCTAAAAAGGAACTCGCTCGACATGTACGTGCTATTAATCCAATTTATGTCTAGTCCCCCTTCTTTTACCGCTTTTAATACTTTGGTTAAATTCTGTATCCCTTCCAATTCTGAGTTGGCTGCGATGACTATTTGGTCTTCAAAAAAGATTTGGCGTTACTTTTAAATAAATCCTGGCAAATATTGTTTATGAACTGGTTGACTACTGTCTGTCTGTTAGCTAAACCAAAAGGTACGTAATTGAATTCATATTGTCCATCTTCTGTTACAAATGATGTAAAATGTTTGGAGCCTTCTGCAATTGGTATACGTAAAGAGCTTGCTTTTTACCACCAACGCGGTGTAAAATTTCGCTTCTTGCAGTCTCTTCAGTACATCGTCGAGAGATAACACCGGTGAGTTCTCCGGGATAATTTTCTGATTTAACTTGTGGTAGTTGACCCTGAAAAACTCCTTTCTGTTTACTCCTGATACTTTATAGATTGGTGATGAGTATTCAGATGTGCTGAGCCGAATTGTCCCCTTGTTTAACCACTCATTCACCTGGTATTGACTATTTCTCGATCGCATGCGGGCAGCTTGGCTGGGAGATGCGAAAATGGAATGTTGTCGCTTAATCGCAATCCCAACTTTACTGGCGAATTGAAAATTTTGATTGAGCGATAGTTCCTGACTAATAGTTCTATTTCTTCTCGAGTGATATGATCTAAATGCACTAAATCGAGTTCTTCGTGCAATGTACTATTCGGCGAATTTTGAACATTGAAGTTTAAGAGTTCTTCTTCAAAAACTGATCTAGTGGCTGTAGAATAATTGAAGGTCGTGCTGATAACGCGAAGGTCGTGAGGGGAAGCGTCTTGTGTCTTCCGGAGAAATGTGGCTCCCTCTTCGGAAATCAAGATGTCTAAATACTTAAGGATGTCGTTGCCGATTGTGATTTGGAACAGAGCATCCGCTTCATGCATGATGTGCATCTTCAGTAGAAGTGGCAAGTTATCGATTTTTATCCTAACGCTAACTGTCCCTTCCGTCTTCGTTTGACCTCCCCCCACACCGTAAACGAGGGTACCTTTCCCCTCGAAATCTCTTTCATTAAAAAGCTCAAAATATTTGAAGGTTGATATTGTACTTAAGTCACTGCCTGTGTCCAAGAATGCTGTCATAGCGTGTTGCTCTCCATTCGAGTCGTAAATCATTATTTCCTTAAAAATTCGACGTCGGTCTAGGTTGTGTTTTCTTTTCCATGGGGGAAGGGGTTTTCTCGTAAACTGCTTTATCGGGATTTTCGCCTGTACCTTTCTTTTCTACAATGTTTTTCTTTGGTTGATGCCAAATGTTATTGCAGACGTCACAACAGCACCTCATATGTGTAAAAAGGCTAGGCTGGTTTTTATTTTCCCTTTTCAATTTTCCTATATGTAACAATAAGCGGCGTTGCATCTCGGCCCGCTCGCCTCTGGGAACTAAATTGAAATTTCTACAAGTCTTTCGTAGCTCTTCCAAGGTTAAATTTCTAAGTGCTATCATTTCCATTTTGGGAACCTATGGGTTAATGATCATGCGAAAATTTAAATGAGGGCGTAGATTCGATGTCTATTGAGGTTTGACTTTGTTGATTTGTCCTGGTGTTAAGCCGTATTCCTAGAATAAGACAGAACTAAAAAAAATAAACGATGTCGCTTTGTTTCTGCTAAGTAAATCCAATTTAGGTTTTGTAAAATAATTTGTTCTTTTTGGCGGCACTCGCTCTTTTAATGGTCTATTATAATTTCCGTGTTGAGGAGGGATTCCAATGTACTCGGTACTGAACGGGAATCTGATTTGAGAGAATAAAAGATTTAAAGTTCTTATTTTTAGTATTAAGCGCAATACCACCACCTTAGTTGCTTATGTATTGCCTTAATTTGTTATTAGCTTTACTTAAATATAAAATTGTTTTCTTTATATTGGTTATATGGTTTCAAGAGGTTGTTGTGGTACGTTTTCTCTTTTCCCTTTATCAAAAGCTTGGTATTCACCGGACCAATAGCGGACACTACTGTATAAGGGCCCGCCCAGGGTGATGAAAATTTGTTTTTGCGATTCTGGTTTTTTAGCCAAACCTTTTCCCCGCTTTTAAATGATTGGAAATTTACTGTGGTATCATAATATTTCTTGAATTTTCTTTTGATTTTTCTTGGTTTTTACGTACCAATTCATACGTTCTTTGAATTTGGTATTTCAGAATTTTGCTGTAGTCGTCTGGGTTATAGAGAGGTATGGTTTTTTCTTTAAATTTACTGGCAAGTCGACATCGAAACCAAAAAGCACCTTAGTGGGCGTATGTTTGGTTGCGGTGTGGTGTGAATTATTATGAACGTGCATAGAATGGCATAGCCATTCGTCCCAGTTCGTACCATCTTCATTTACCACCATACGAAGATGTTCGGCCAAAGGCCGGTGACATCTTTCCAGTGCCCCGTTTGACTGAGGGTGATATGGACTAGTTGTAAGTCTTTTCACTCCCAGTAGCTTGCAAATATCTGAAAATAGTTTGGAAGTAAAGTTCGTGCCGTTATCGGTCACCAGAAGTCGTGGTATACCAAATTTCGAAATGACCTCTTTAAAAAAAATTTTCGCTACTGTGCTAGCCTCTGCATCCGGCATGGCCGCACAAATAAAATATTTAGAGAAATCATCTATTATTGTGAGAATATATTTGTTGCCTGATGCGGTGGTAGGTAGAGGACCCACCATGTCCATAAACAATTTGTCGAATGGTCTATGAGCCGTATCGGTTATAACCATGGGCATTTTCGTCGCTTTACTAGCCTTATTCTGCTGACAGTTGGTACATGACTTGACGTAATCTCTTATTTGGCGTTGCATGCCGCTCCACTTAAATTGGCGGCGAATACGGAAATATGTTTTTAGGGCCCCTTTATGCCCACCCATCGGACTATCATGAAATTGTTTTAGTACATTTTTTATATCCCTGGGGTCTGTCAGGAAAACGGCAGAGTCTTCCTTTCCCAAATCAGGGTTTTCTAACATATCCCCTTCTTCGTTATTTTTTAAACAAATTTCCTCGACTACCCCTGAACTATCTGACGGGTCTGTCTTTTGCCTGGCCTGAGATCTTGTCACTACGGCTATGTTGGTATCTTCGTAGGGCAATCTACTTAGAGCGTCCGCATTCTGATTTGTTTTCCCCGGCTTATAACAAATTTCAAAGTCGAACTCTGACAACTTGTGTCGGAATCTAGCCAACCTAGAAGTTTGGTCTTTTAAATTCGCTATTCCTCTCAACGGCTTATGGTCAGTGTAAATAGTGAAATGACGTCCTAGTAAATATGATCTAAAATTTTTTGTGGCCCACACTATAGCCAAGAACTCCTTCTCTATTGTTGAGTATCTTTGCTCCGTCTGACTCAACGCTCTACTTGCAAAATAAATCGGTAGGTCTTCTCCCAGAACTCCTTGTGATAGAATTGCTCCCAACGCCTCATTGCTGGCATCTGTAGTCAGCAAGAAGGGTTGAGAAAAATCCGCATATCTTAAAATCGGCGGACTGGTAATAGCGGTTTTTAAGGCTACCATTGCGCTTTGACAAGACTCAGACCACTCGTACTCGACATCCTTTTTTAGCAAATTGGTTAGAGGCAGCAATATTCGGGCTGCATTGGGAATAAATTTCCTATAGTAGTTCACCAAACCCAGGAAAGATTGTAGTTGTTTTTTATTCCTGGGTGCTGGGAAACGCTTCACACACTCTACCTTGCCTGGATCTGGCAAAACACCTTGCTCAGAACAGCGATGACCCAAATAAACCACCTCTCTTCTTAAAAATTGACACTTTTCTGTTTGTATTTTTAGGTTGTTTTCTCTTAGCGCCTGTAGAACCTTTCGCAAACGTATTTCGTGCTCCTTTAAATTTCTGCCGTAGACTACAATATCATCTAAGTAAACAAAACAATCTATTCCTTGAATCCCTGTAAGAATATGATTCATTATTCGTTGGAATGTTGCCGGTGCCCCTGTTAGGCCAAACGGCATTCGTAAAAATTCATAATGTCCCTGACCTGTGCTGAAGGCTGTCTTCTTTCGGTCGTCCTCATCTACCAATACTTGATGGTATCCGCTAGCTAAATCTAGCGTGGTAAAATAACGACTACACCCTAGCTGGTCGAGTATCTCGTCAATCCTAGGAATTGGAAAAACTTGTTTAATCGTTTGCTCATTCAATTTACGAAAATCCACCACTAGCCTCCACTTCTTTTCTCCATTTGGCCCACTTTTCTTTGGCACCAGAATAATGGGAGAATTCCATGGCGAAATACTAGGGGTTATAATCTCTTGTTCGAGCATTTCCTCGACTTGCCTATTTATCTCTTCTTTATGGGCTTCGGGCAGGCGATACTGTCTAATGTTTACTGGTGGATGGCCAGGTTCTGTGGGGATTTCATGACGTAAAGTAGTAGTGTAACTTAGATAATCCCCTTTTAGATGGAAAACGTCCTGAAAATCTTCACATATTTTCAATAGCGAAGTTCGCTCTTCATCATTTAGGTTAACATCCAGTGACAGGGTATTGACTAAAAGCGGAAATCGTTCCCCACCGGAGTCGGATGCACACGTATTAATATTCAGACAAGAAACGGGTGATTTATAATTTTTAGCTCCATACTTAGAAAAATTCTCGCGTAACATCGCATAGTCGTCTAAAAGACTATACTGTAGTTCGGTTTTCATATCTAATTTAGCCTGATCCTCTGAGGCATTCAAAACTGATACATATCCCAACCCATTCTGGGGTTTTGTAATACTTTCTCCAATATAAACGTTTGGTGCCACTTCTCTTTTGTGCACCACTAAATCATTCGCTAGTAACCCTGTACTAACTGCAATTATTCTTATCGATCTCGGTTGGATTGTGATTTTTCTAGCCACGTGAACATTACAAGAAGAATTCTTCAAAATTAACGGTAGGGTAGCTACCTGTGCTCCCTTTTCAACAAAAGTGATATTTTTTCTTATCGTATCCGTTATGGTCTTATTCCAGAGTGAATCTCGTCCAAGGAGACCATCCGCTGGCAAATTTGTACCATAAGGGACTACTTGCATATTAAACTTCAATGACGGAATCTGATCGTGTTCTATTTTCACTTCACCTATCGTGCTGGAGTCTCCTCCGAAAGCTCCTACTAAACGCTTCACCTTTTTAAAATCAATGTCTACATCATCTGCTAACGATTCTCTTCTAATCAAACTGGTATCCGCACCAGAGTCAATTAATAATGTGGCTTTTCTCCTATACGTTTGTTGGCACGGTATTTCTATAAAAGCATCTTCTACCGGAAGCTCGTGTCTCAAATTTAAACTGTTAGCTACATCCTCATTGTGTCCTGATTTGAAGGTAAATTTTCGAAGTAATTTCCCCCAACTGAACTGTGCGTTTTTTGAACACTCGCAGTTTCTTTTTTACCCCTGCAAATCAAAAAATTTATTTTGGACACAACAAAGTTCATAGAATTTATTAAAATCAATTGAAATATATACAATACAAAGTTGAAAATCGAAAAACAATTTTTTACTTTTGAGATGAAATTTCTAGTTTTTGTATCGCTGATGCCCCTCAGCTCAGAGTCCTTTTCTAAGGCATACACAAATGTTGTTATTGTGTCATTGAATGTCACTTTCTTTACAGGTTTTTTGACCTTTAAAGGAGTACAATCCGTTGACTTTTGACTGCGTAACGTCTTTGAATTGGAGCTAGGGACTTCGTCGATTGCGGGTTTTTCTTCCAATGGGTCTGGTGTCGTTACTTTCGGTTGCTGGGCTTCCAACAACTGGTTCGGCCGTTTATTACAATTATTTTCGGCATTCCAGTCTATTGGCCGAGACTGGGCCGCAATAAGTTTCCCTGATCCTGTAGTTGCTTGGTGCAGTTCCGGGCAATGTGACCAAATTCTTTACATCTGTAGCACTGCACTGGATTGTTGGGATTCGTTCTTGTGTTTGTGGAGTTGTGCTACTTCGATTGTTCGCCAAGGAGTTTGCTGGAGTCGATTGTTGGTTTACCGCTTGCGAGTTTGGTGTTGTAGGCCTTAGGAAAGAATTTCGTCTGGAAAAATTTCGCCCATCCGTTAGTGCGGATTGTTGGCAGAATGGATTAGTTTCATGGCCTTTCATTAGACATACCTGACAGAAAAGTTTTCCGAGCCGCTCGAAACAATTGTTGTAAACATGACCGCGTCGTGAGCAGTAAGTGCAGTTAGTTTGCGTCCGTCGTCGTTTTCTTGGCCGTTCCGATTATTTTGACTATTTTCTCTCGCACGAAAACACGATTCAGTCGAGTGACCCTCCCGCTGGCAGAAAGAACACTTAGGTGTACTTGGGGTTCTCGTGGCATTTTGACCAGCCGAGTCCACTGTATTTATGTGCAAGGGGGTATCGCCAAACAACTCCTCGGCTTCCTCACCTATTTTTACGAGGTCGCGGATGAGTTTGTTTTGGCATCCTACGAAACGATGTTTGATTGAGGGCTCTCTTAAACCCATTATAAACCGTTTAGCTGCTAAATTTTTATATTCGTCTAACGCGGAAAGTGATTCCTGTTCACTCCATTTATCGCTAATGATACTTTCTGCTTCATTCAATAAGGCCTCCACCCTACCCCCAAAAAGACAAATAGATTCTCCTGCTTTCTGTTTACTCGATATCATTTCTGCTCTTATATCTTCGAGGGTTCTCTTCTTTAGAAAAATTTGTTTGACGAACTCGCACAGTTCGTCAACATTACTAAAAACTTTGTTTGACAATGACTCGAAAGCATGGCCCGCTAATCTTTGTTTAATGCACTTTATTGCATTCTGTGTGTCGTGCTCATTAATTGTTAATTTTGCTAATTCGCAACCGGCGATAAATCTATGAACATCTGCTCTAAGTTCCGGGCCATTGGTGGCCGCGAAATATGGTACTAATCTGTTAATATTTTTCATTACTTCACTAATATTTGTAGGGTTGGCCATTGTAATTGTTATAGTTGGAATACTCGCTTCTTGAATTATATCCTTAAGTCCCTGGTGTGGAATGCAATCTCTAACCTTATTACGCTGACCGGATTGTTCTGGTTGCTCAGGTGTTATTGAGGTGGGAGTACGGGAAGGAGAGGGCGAAGTGCGACAGAGATTCTTTAAACTTTCTCTTAAATTTCTAACTTCTACCTTGAGGTATTCGGTTTCCTTCTTCTGTTCCCTCGCTGCTGCCTTACTTCGTTCCAATTCCTCAGCTACTTGTCCTCCTACAGCGCTACTTAATGCTTCTCTGAGAATCTCGTTATTTGCTTCAGACTCCTCAATGAGCGCTGCGCTTGCTTTTATTCTTTTACTCAATTCTAAGCAATTCTTTTCTAAAAGGGCGACTGTTTCTGTCAACTGACTAATTTTCTCCTTATTCTTTTCTGTATTTGAACCAACGCAGTGTTTGGCGTTTTCTAAGAGAAATAAAGCTTCTTCCAAACGGGTATAACGCTTGACAGCTAAATTGTCTTCTAATAAGGTAACTGCCTCTCTACTGGGATTTATTTGTTTAGTAAGGTCCCACACTTCCGCTAAAATAGTTGTTGCTCTATCTTCCGATTGCCTTAAATTCTGCTTCAATTCTCCTACTTCCTTTTCCATTTAGTCAGACTTTACGGTAAGAGAAAAATCCATTTGATTGTGTTTTATTCATAAAGGTGAATTCAAAATAGAAGTATCAAACGAGTTCAAAAAAAAAAACGGTTACTGAATCGCACCACCCAATGCTTTTTCTTTTTTCCGAACGTGAGGTCACTCGTTTTTTACTTTTTTTTTTTTTCACAATCAAGAAGAACATTGTTTGACTCTTACGGGCGATCGTCAATTTAAACGAATAACAGCTCACAACATTTATTAAGAACTAGGATTTTACTTTTTTGTTTTTTCCACAATCAAGAGAATTGGTTGACTCTTACTGGCGATCGTCAATTTTAAAAACGAATTACAGCTCACAACCTTTATTATGAACTAGGTTTTACTTTTTTGTTTTTTCACAATCAAGAAGATTTGGTTGACTCTTACTGGCGATCGTCAATTTAAACGAATTACAGCTCACAACATTTATTATGAACTAGGTTTACTTTTGTTTTTTCACAATCAAGAAGAATTGGTTGACTCTTACTGGCGATCGTCAATTTAAACGAATTACAGCTCACAACCTTTATTATGAACTAGGTTTTACTTTTTGTTTTTTCACAATCAAGAAGATTTGGTTGACTCTTACTGGCGATCGTCAATTTAAACGAATTACAGCTCACAACATTTATTATGAACTAGGTTTTACTTTTTGTTTTTTTCACAATCAAGAAGATTTGGTTGACTCTTACTGGCGATCGTCAATTTAAACGAATTACAGCTCACAACCTTTATTATGAACTAGGTTTACTTTTTTGTTTTTTTCACAATCAAGAAGAATGGTTGACTCTTACTGGCGATCGTCAATTTTAAACGAGAAATTTCTTTAAATTTTTCTTTTAACTTTCCAAAAAATTTAATTAAACGAAACCGGCCGTCTTCACGGCTTCCTATCTTCCAATCGACTCCGTGCATTAGGAATTTTATTTTCCTCTTCGACTTCCTAACGCTACTTAGCCGTCGACGGCTTGCCGGCCGCGACGGCGCACATACGTTGAGACAACGTGACTTGAAAGGCGATCGTCCGGGCACCGATCGTGGGAATGCAACGTAGGCAGAATTCTCCCTTGCCTGGGTTTTCCGAGTCGGACGGAGTCGTGCTGGCGAGCATTGAGCCCTTTTGGCAGTTTATTTGTTTTTAGTTTTTATGATACAGACTGCAACATTGTAGGAGAACTTGTGCGATTCGAATTTCGCTATTGCTGCCTGCTTGCCGGCAGGCCTAACTGTACGTTGCTTGGAATCTAGTTTTTTTTTTTGGACAAATCTTTTGTCAAGTGTCTTGGAAGTCAAGAGTTTCTGAGAATGCAATTTCGGCAAATATCCCTTGAACGTGATTATAATTTATTTTCAAAAGTCCCGGCATCATTTTACAATGTGAGAATATTTAGATTTCTGGAAGTGCCGATACTGCAGTTAATTTGTCTTCCTGCGTTCCCCAACATTCTATTTTTCGATTCGGAACAGCGGTTCCCAATCTTGGTTGACGCAGTCACCACCTAACATCCCTCCCCCCTTATGGAAAGGATCTCCGGCAAAAAATGAGAGGAATAAATATATTTTGGTTCTTTGTTTACGGACAACTTTTCGGACACAAACCGCGATCAATCTATTCAAATTTTTTGGGACTTTCGGTTCTGGTTTCATTTATGATTTTTTTTTTTTTTTTTTTTTTTTTTTAAAAATAAAATTATGCTCGGTTAAAAACTTAACCTACTTACTTAGAATCTCTTAGGCTAAAGTGAGGAGAGAGAGAAAAAAAACTTTAACCTACATTTTTAATTACTTTTTCCCTTGTCACTTCTTACAACCTTGCATGTCTCATAAGCGATTCAAACAATTTAAGGAAAATATGCAAAAACTTGTATATACAAATATTTAAATAACAAGAAGGCAAAAACTCGATGTTTTCTGTTTAATGAATTAAGGTATGGAGTTTTGTGAGAAATAGCAAAGCTTTTTTTTTTTATATAGCAAGCAAATGAAGGTGCATGCAATTAGTTTTACGGAATCTCTTTTTTTTTTATGGCAAGCAAGCAAAGATACATGCAATTAGTTTTACGGAATCCTACTATTATATATTTTTTGGCAAGCAAGCAAGGATACATGCAATTAGTTTTACGGAATCCTACTACATACAGAAAAAAAAACGTGTGGCTATAAGAAGACTAAGACTATTATCATTATTGCTTCCTTATACTTGTAACAATCCATATTGGTTGCAGTTCCCGAAACCTTTTTAGTTTAGGGTGGATGAACGATGATGATTCATGCTGTCCCCGATTCCAAAATCGTTCGGGGGTGATGGGCACTGATGATCCAAACTGATTGCGATTAGTGTCGCAGCCAGCTGATGGAACACATGTCCTTGATGATTAGAATTAGGGCGAGTTTCTTTATTACTCCAATTTATACAGTTAAAGAGAACGTGTGGTCGAGGTCGGATCTCTTGCTTTTGAGATGTCACACGAACGGACGTGGGACCCCAATGCTCGTCTGGCCGCAGGCGTGATTTGAACAAACGCTGACAGTGATCCTGTGTTATGTGTGTATTGATGCCGCGACCTTCCGGAGATGCGGTGCCCGCCGTTAGTGTTTCGAACCGCAGTTGCCTTATATATATATATATTGTCGTCGACCCCTTCCCCTCTTTACGGATGCTTTGCCTTCCAAACGCATCTCTCCGCATTGCGCAAGGTATTACCCTCCCGCAGAGACTTGTTTATGGTTAAGCGTGATCGTTTTCGAGGGATTCGTCCAGAGGCCTGATGAGGTTTGGACTCCTTTATGATGTCCATGGCTATTTAAACCTTTAATTTTTGGATAATGATGACCAAGTTTTGAGCCTTATATGCTCGCGCATAGTGATTGGTCCCAGTGTGCATCATATTTTATCGAGAACGTGTTTTTTTGATAGGTTTCGAATGCAGAATTGGTTGACTCTTACTGGCGATCGTCAATTTAAACGAATTACAGCTCACAACATTTATTATGAACTAGGTTTTACTTTTTGTTTTTTCAAAATCAAGAAGAATTGGTTGACTCTTACTGGCGATCGTCAATTTAAACGAATTACAGCTCACAACATTTATTATGAACTAGGTTTTACTTTTTGTTTTTTCAAAATCAAGAAGAATTGGTTGACTCTTACTGGCGATCGTCAATTTAAACGAGAAATTTCTTTAAATTTTTCTTTTAACTTTCCAAAAAATTTATGTTAACGAACCGGCCGTCTTCACGGCTTCCTATCTTCCAATCGACCCCGTGCATTAGGAATTTTATTTTCCTCTTCGACTTCCTAACGCTACTTAGCCGTCGACGGCTTGCCGGCCGCGACGGCGCACATACGTTGAGACAACGTGACTTGAAAGGCGATCGTCCGGCACCGATCGTGGGAATGCAACGTAGGCAGAATTCTCCCTTGCCTGGGTTTTCCGAGTCGGACGGAGTCGTGCTGGCGAGCATTGAGCCCTTTTGGCAGTTTATTTGTTTTAGTTTTTTATGATACAGACTGCAACATTGTAGGAGAACTTGTGCGATTCGAATTTCGCTATTGCTGCCTGCTTGCCGGCAGGCCTAACTGTACGTTGCTTGGAATCTAGTTTTTTTTTGGACAAATCTTTTGTCAAGTGTCTTGGAAGTCAAGAGTTTCTGAGAATGCAATTTCGGCAAATATCCCTTGAACGTGATTATAATTTATTTTCAAAAGTCCCGGCATCATTTTACAATGTGAGAATATTTAGATTTCTGGAAGTGCCGATACTGCAGTTAATTTGTCTTCCTGCGTTCCCCAACATTCTATTTTTCGATTCGGAACAGCGGTTCCCAATCTTGGTTGACGCAGTCACCACCTAACATCTGCAAGTTTCATCAAAATCGGAGACGGTCATAAAATCGAGCTTGACACTCGTGCTCCCTCCTCATGCCAAAGAACTTAAAATAAAATTTTCGTGTCAAAATTTTTATCTCAGAATTTGACCAAACTTTGCGCAAAGCCTATTGATTTCGGAGCCAAGAATATTCTGCAAGTTTCATCAAAATCGGAGACGGTCATAAAATCGAGCTTGACACTCGTGCTCCCTCCTCATGCCATAGTACTTGGAATGAAATTTTTGTTTTAAAATTTTTATCTCAGAATTTGATCAAACTTTGTGCAAGGGCTTTTGATAAAGGAGCCAAGAATATTCTGCAAGTTTCATCAAAATCGGAGACGGTCATAAAATCCAGCTTGATACTCGTGCTCCCTCCTCATGCCATAGTACTAAGAATGAAATTTTCGTTTCAAAATTTTTATCTCAGAATTTGGTCAAACTTTGCGCAAAGACTTTTGATAAAGGAGCCAAGAATATTCTGCAAGTTTCATCAAAATCGGAGACGGTCATAAAATCGAGCTTGACACTCGTGCTCCCTCCTCATCCCATAGTACTTAGAATGAAATTTTCGTGTCAAAATTTTTATCTCAGAATTTGATCAAACTTTGTGCAAGGGCTTTTGATAAAGGAGCCAAGAACATTCTGCAAGTTTCATCAAAATCGGAGACGGTCATAAAATCGAGCTTGACACTCGTGCTCCCTCCTCATCCCATAGTACTTAGAATGAAATTTTCGTGTCAAAATTTTTATCTCAGAATTTGATCAAACTTTGTGCAAGGGCTTTTGATAAAGGAGCCAAGAAATTCTGCAAGTTTCATCAAAATCGGAGACGGTCATAAAATCGA
>JAIPUU010000360.1:0-37653 GCA_020466095.1 Chlorops oryzae
AGTATTGAAGAATTCATTTGTAAATAGACCAATTGGTGCTGTTTCGAATGATTTTCTAGTGAAAATTTCATGGAAGCAAGAGCTCGTTGGAAGAGATCGTTCTTCAAACGAAATTTTGATTTGAAAAATGGTTGATTACTCCTTTTTTCAATGAAGATCTTATGCAATTTTCATGAACACAGTGTTTTCCATATTTTCAAAATGTCTGCTATGATTTACACATCTTTTGAGCAAGTTTTATTCACTTATGCTTTTCATTGAAGTGCATTTAAAACTAAACAATTTTGATAGAATCAGTAACGTTTTATGTTATGAGCTACCGTTATATTAAAACATATTCAATGAAGTGCTTTCAACCGAAATGGAAATACAAAATTAAAAAAATTAATAATAAAAAATATTTCTGTTTCTTTCCTTCCCAGATCCCAGTAGCGTTTACTTTTTTCAAATGAAATTTTCATTTGTATTAGGATCATATACTCTATTTTCAAATGAAATAATCATGCACGTTGAATCCATTTCAGCCAGCAAGCATGTGCTCTTTTCTCAAATGAAGTTTTCATGCGATTTAGGGTCATAAACTCCTTTAACACATGAATTTTGAAGTACTGAAAATAGCGGCCATCTTCAAACAAATTTCATTAGAAATAAGTGTTAGTAATGCGAGTAGTCGCAGTATGAATTTTCACCACTTCGGAAGTACTACAGAAGTAGTGAAATTTCGGGCTGGGATACTTTACTATATTTAGGTACAATTTATGGACCATTTTAGGTACACACTGAAATTTTCATGTTCCAACGCTGCTCGGCAGGCAAAAAAAGAGCGAGAGAGAAATATTTTTGGTGAGTACCTAAGTGGAAACTGCTCATTTTGGTGGGTACCCAAGACCGTGGTGGGTACCTACGACCGTGTTGAAAAGAGCCAAAATGGAAACGGCTCCTGAGTGACATATATACACTATGGTGCAGAACTATAGCCGCACCTTTGTTTTTCAGTGTCAAAGTAGTTTAAGAAAGAAAAGAAATAAAATTCGGATAGGGAATGAAAGAAGAATCAAAAATAATGGGTTGAGAGAAAAAACAACAACAAAATCATTGTAATAACCCCGATATATAAAACTATTTGTTTTTTCATTGGTGCAAAACTATAAACGCATTTCGTTTCTGGTAAAAGTAGGCGTTGTTTTCCACATTTAAGCAGTTAAGAAGTGTTGGTTTGTAACGTCAAATATATCAGCGAGAAAAATCCCACGTGGAAGTAGCCTTTCCGATATTGAGAAGGAAAATTTTTCCGAATTTTTTTCTTTTCTTTCTTAAACTGCTTTGACACTGAAAAACAAAGGTGCGGCTATAGTTCTGCATCATAGTGTAGTTATATATCATTATACATACAATATGGAATGGTCAGAAAATTTTATAGTTTGATTAATTTAAATTGCGTTTTTTACAACGGAAATAGTTTTTGAATGTAAGTTATAGCTTGTTCTCACGGCGTTGTGAAGCAAGTGTTTCGGTTATCTGAAGCGAGATGCAGATTTACCCGTTCTCACGGTGCAATCTTGCTTCGTTTCAATGATGCCAACATAGATAATTTTGCACATTCTGTTGCTAACAGTTGGCAGCACTTGCTTTGTTTTGACTGTTGGTTTTTGTTTATTATCATTAGCAAAAATTTGGATGTTGCGAAATGGGAGATAAAGTGCAAGTTAATTGTTAAGCATAATTTATTTTTAAAGAATGCATCTTTTTACCCGGGTTTGTATTTTTTTTTTTTTTTTTCTCTGCTGTCATTTATTTCCCACTCTTTCCGATTATTTTCGATAACAAGCAGGGTTGATATCAAAATTTTTACTTGCTTCGCTACTTGATTCAAACTGAAGCAAGTAGAGATAGTGCTTCGTCGGGCTATCAAAATTTTTTATGGCAAAGCGCTTGCTTCGCAGCTGGCTTCGCCTGCGAAGCGAGAATGAAAGCCGAAGCACTTGCTTCATAACTAGTGTTGCCAACTTTCTAAGGGAAAAATAAAGTATAAGTTTATTTATTAATTAAAAAATAAAGTATTTTACTAAAAAATAAAGTTTTTTAAATTCATCCTTTTATTTATAAAAAAAACAACATAGCAAATAGTTAATAACATATAGAAATAAATAACATGCTTTCATACTACCATAAATTCAATTTAAATTATCTCTCACACCGAAGTACTAGTACTTTACTGGTACACATTTGTTCTTAAATATACACTTTTTAATGCTTGCAGAACATTTTAGTTGGTCTATGATTTGTTTCAACCTTTTTAAAATTATAATTAACTATGTATTTTAATAGTTAAGTATGTACTTAAGTTGCCTAAATTGCGATTTTTATGATGAGCATGTAGTCAATATCAAAACTGTCGAAACTCTAATGAATTTAAATGGACCTGAAAAATAAAATCGTCGATGAGAGAATTTGGTGTTAGAAGAAAAAAGAAATATAATGTAGCGAAAAAGCCTGAAGTTCGCTATAGAGAGAAATTTGTTTTAGAGGAGGTCATTTTAGAGAGTGTCGACTGTATTTATTTAGTTCAATGAAACTATATGATGTATGTTTGGTAAAAACTGCCGTATATATTAAAAAAATAAAGTATTTCAGGATACTTTATTGTTCCATGAAAGTATAAAGTATCTCGATCAGAAATAAAGTAGGATACTATATTTAATATAGGTATGGTTGGCAACCTATTCATAACGCCGTGAGAACAAGGCTATAACATGGATTTTATACTTTGAATAAGAATAAGGCAATAATAAATTCAATGTTTCGATTACAGGAAACCAAAAGTTTCAAGAAAAACATGAGCGTTAAAAGAGAAGTTGGGTTTGATTCAATCCTTCAATAATGTCAAATATATAATGCCTTCATTAATGTAATATATGAATAATGCTTTGAGTGTTTGATATTTAAAAGCACCGAAAGAGTACATTATATCCTGTTTTAGCATTACATACTCTTTGGATATGTGAACAAAGAAATTTAAAAAACAAAGACAAATTCCTGAATCCTTTTTTTTTTTTAAATAACAGAGCAAAAAATAGTTTCACTCCCCCTTGCATACTCTTATAAATTATTAAAAATTTGCGTTGTCGCTGTTCGTTTGTATGAGCGTTAGGCTGTAATTAGTGTGAAGCTGTCATGTGTTTGTTGTATTTCCGCAACAAAAAAATAAAAATTACAACAAACATAACAGCCTACGCTTCAGCTTAAGCTTCATTATAATTGCAGCCTTGGACATCTTAGCAGTTATACAACCCTTGTTTACATTACTTCGACCTACAATTCTCATACGAATTATGCGGTATTAACATATAACAGGTAACAGAATTGTCCGAAGGTTTCCTGCAAATTTTTTCACTTTGCACCATATATTACTATATGTGGCACTCCCAACAACAACCGAATTAGTGATGCTAGAATGTTTTGAGTACTTACTCAATTTTGTAACTAAGCATTCTTGAGTTGAAATTTTTTAATGTTTTCTTTTAGTATACAAACCTTTTAGGTTTTGATGAAAGATTATGCAATACTATGCCCTTTTCAAGAGAGGAGTTCGAAAAATAAGTAGTTTTTGTATTCATTTTAGCATGATTTTGTTATAAGTACTTGAGCCATTAGTTTGTATCGAGCTAGAATTTTTTCTACATCACTGAAAAGTTCACATCAGCTGTTCTGTTTTGTAAACAAACATTCGGTCATATTCGACGGATGAGTGCTCTTCTTTAGCGTTGTTGGAAGAACAAAAGGAAAATTTCACGTAAAGATTTTTGATATTATATAAAACCATATTTTAGTCGAAAAAAATGAGTTTTTAACAAAAAATATTTGACGGAACACTTATACATGTATATGAGTTATACCAAACATTTTGGTACATGTTACAAGATTTGAAAAGATTTGTTAGACCGGACCCGGAATTTCTCGGGGGCGTGCTACGTTTTTGATTTTGCCATAAGAATGCATGCAACGGGGGCCTACTTCAACTCAACAAGCATAGTTGTTGTAGAGTGCCACATATAGTAATATATGCTTTGCACTTTAAATATATCGTCGGCTTAAAGTGTAAACCTGCTAACTAACAATTTAAAAATTTTTCAAGGCAAACAAAAAACATTTTCTTTCCAACATTTAAAGCTTATGGAGGAAACCCAAAATATAGATGGTTTATTTTTAAATATTTTAAATTAAAAGCACCTTTAAAACCAGTTAATTTGAGCAGTTGAAGTTATGTAAGACATTTTTCAACTTAGCAGGTTTTGGCAGAGTCAATTCACTTGTTTCGATGGACATGTCAGGCCTAAAGAAAACTAATTGACAGAGTTCCTAACGCTGTGCATAAATGAACGCGATGGTGTTAATGCAAGCAATAACTGCCTTTAATAAGAAACAGCCCGAAAAAAAAGAAATAGAAAGCAATACATTATTTCGAAAGAAATCGTTATTTTAATTCTTCATTTTCAAGAAAGATAAGGCACGAACTGAAACTGTGTTTTCTTTTTTGTATGCTTAATTTATAAATACTTTGAAATCAATAGAAATTTAAGTATAAACATAGTATACTCAGGCACGATTTTTATTATTCATGTGCCAAATTCTCATAATATGATCGAAAATCTTTAGGCAGTGAGCTTTTCAAATATTGGAGGTCTTCAAACTTTCTGGCAGAAATGTTCTTCCTGTTTTCGTGAAGATTCGGCAGCTGGAAAAAAAGACAATGGAACAGTTTGAGGCGATTTTTCTTTGCGGTAATTGTTGCCAGTCGTCAGAAAAGCGTAGTTTAAAATGTATTTCTCCACTCGGGGTGTAGCGTAGGGCTCGTATTTCAGTAACTTTTGCGTCACCTTTACCACGAACAGGGGATTTATGCTTTTGAAGAATTGTACCGTATTGAGTGTTTTTAAAGAACTGGTGGTTGAGATAAGTTACGTCATACGGCTTTGGCTTTCTTCTAGCTGATCTACAAACATCTACATATTCTGCTGGAACATGTATTTCTCTGTTCCTAAGTGCCTTTCGATAGTAGAATGGATACTATCAGCTTCCATTTGAGTATGACCGACTTCTAAAAACTTTTGCTCAAAGATTATGTTTAAGGTTGATGGCTGTAGATAATAAAGCGTTTGACATCACACAATTCCTATTCTGATAGGTACACCCATCACAATAAAAAATTATTTTAGATGGTTTTGATGACTCGGTTTTGGTTAATATTTTATTTTCGACTAAATCCAGCAGATGCTTGCAAATTCTTCAGATTAATTCCCCCTTCAGTTTCATTCCATAAGTAGCAATATCCGTCTCCGTTATTAATATAATAAAAATGCTAAATTATGCACTTGAAGTTTTGTTCTGTAGTGCAAGCTACTAATTTTTGACTTTGGTGCCATTAAAACAGCTTGCAAATCTACTGTAAAAACCATTCTCTCTTCAATTTTGTCTTTGTCTTTTTCATTTCTAGCTTCTTCCTTTTTCTGTTCATGTTCCAAGTATTCATTTCTGGTAAAATTCCAACTTTGTATATAAAGCGCATTTTTCGCATTGGTCCTTTTTTGGGAATATAAAGACTCTTTTTAGCATCGAAAACATGGTGAAAAGAAGCAATTGATTGAGACTGTAAGCCACGACGAACCCTCTAGTTGCTGTGAGTTGATTTGGCGTACTTCAGCTTCTGGAGTCATTTGTTATATTTTATTGCGGAGTTAGCTGCGAAACTTTCACCACATTTGGACTTGGCAGTTTTACTCATCACCATTTTTTCCGCATTTACAGTTTGAAATTAAAAAAGATTTTTGCTTGACGATGCAGACTGCATTTTTCTTTCGAATGACGTCAAAAGGTCAAAATCGATCAAAAGTGGACTTAGCAGGTTTACACTTTAAGCCGACGATATGTATGTATGAAATTGATTTTGAAAACTTTTATATGCAATTTTAATTTAAAAAGTGAAGTATAATTACACTGTGATAGTTTTTTGAAAAAATTTTAAAAGACAAGGCCAAATTCAACGGTTTCCCCCTATTTCGGGCACGGGGAATCGAACTGCATCATTAGTTTTTTGAGTTAGCGGTAAGCCTTCATACGATTTTTTTTTTTTTAAAAGTTTTTTTGGCCACTTTTTGGCCCATATCTATGTTTTGAGTTGAAGTTGGGTATTCTTAACTGGTATCAAAATGTAGTCTACGATACGCCAAGTAATTTTTCCCAAAACACTGTTATGATAAAATGCAGCGTTAAGGAGCTATACGCGTTTAAAAGTGCAAAAAATTCAAATTTTTTGCGAGATGTTTTCTTGCATACTTTTAGGATGTGCCTGAGCATATATTCATGCCTTTAAATTTCAACACATTTAATAACATACTTTTAGGAGGAAACAAAATATTTAAAAATATATTTTTCAACTCCTCATTTCCTTATTCTTCGCTTATTCTACTGGAGCGAAAACGAAAGCAAAGAAAGTTATAGAAATTAATTTTAAAAAAAGCAAATGTTTCGTCTAGGATTGAACCCAGGTCTCTGGGGTGATAGCCCGACACTCTACCAACACACTACACACCCCATTTTTGTCAAGTGTTACATAGCTTGTGTTTATTTTGCCAAAACTATCAAGTCAAACATAAATCTAATTGCTTGCGATTTTACTGGGAACATGAGAACGATCTTGACATATGCAAGCATGAGGCTAGCAGCAAACAAGTGTTTGAATCATTGGTCAATAGCTTCACCGACACAAGAAGAGGTAGGAGAAGGATGCTTTTTGAAATATTACTCCTTAATTCATATTCATTTGACTAAGTTAAGATAAGAGCCAGTTGAAGAGTTTTGGTTCTCTCACCAAACTAAAAGCGCACAATGCAAGCAAAGTAAATTGAAGTTTTTCGTGATTTTAGGGATTCGGATTTTCACTTACCATCATCATGCTCGAAATAGGCCTTCGCGGCCATGTCTATTTGCGACTTGCAAAAACACGAACAAAAAAAAAAAAGAATCCTTTACAACCGATTTGGTTGATTGGGCTTGAACCTGCAGTGTTAGGTCCCGAGTCGTGAATACTATGCACTACGCTACATCAAACCTCTACTGCTCCGTAATTTTTAATGAACGGCTTCATTTATTTAATTTTTAAAAGCTTGGCAGAAGAAATACGAGCTATGTAACACTTGAGTTAATCGGGTGTGTAGTGTGTTGGTAGAGTGTCGGGCTATCACCCCAGAGACCTGGGTTCAATCCTAGACGAAACATTTGCCTTTTTTAAATTAATTTTATAACTTTCTTTGCTTTCGTTTTCGCTCCAGTAGTAGAATAAGCGAAGAATAAGGAAATGAGGAGTTGAAAATATATTTTTAAATATTTTGTTTCCTCCTAAAAGTATGTTATTAAATGTGTTGAAATTTTAAAGGCATGAATATATGCTCAGGCACATCCTAAAAGTATGCAAGAAAACATCTCGCAAAAAATTTGAATTTTTTGCACTTTTAAACGCGTATAGCTCCTTAACGCTGCATTTTATCATAACAGTGTTTTGGGAAAAATTACTTGGCGTATCGTAGACTACATTTTGTATACAGTTAAGAATACCCAACTTCAACTCAAACATAGATATGGGCCAAAAGTGGCCAAAAAAACTTTAAAAAAAAAATCGTATGAAGGCTTTACCGATAACTCAAAAAACTAATGATGCAGTTCGATTCCCCGTGCCCGGAAATAGGGGGAAACCGTTGAATTTGGCCTTGTCTTTTTTTTCGACTACCACAGTGTTATTATTTTCTATTTTATACTTATATTAAAAATCGCCAAACAAATTATAAAAATGAGGCTTATTTTTTAACTTTTAAAAAAATCGTCACAAATAGCGTACGTGAACTTGATTGCTCCATTTTATGTACATAATGAGTGTTTTCTTATGAAGTTACCATGGTAAACTATCGTCCGTAAATTGACTTTACAGACACCAATTTTTTTTGTTATACTCCCCATTTGCTCCCCATACCAATATAACAAAACAAGGATTTCAAAAGTATGAAAAATGGGCGTGGTAGATGGGCGGCTTTGGAGAAATGCCTGAGGCGCTATCAAATAGTTAGATGGAGCTGAGAATAATATATGTCCAGAAAATCTTGGCACCAAATAGAACCGTTCGTTATGCCACCCTAGCGAATCGATAAATGTTATCAACTGAAATCTGCAAATTTATTGATATCTCTAGATATATGTCAAATCAAACATAGTGAAATTAGTTCTTCGGATATGGGTATAAGTTGGAATTGCGTAAGGGCTGTCGCAAACGTTTTTGGCAAACTAAGCACGAAAGAAATTCCTGAAGGGTTTAAAGACAGGCCAATTTCACGAAGAACCATATTGCGTGTTATCAGTGATTGCTCAAAAGGTAGAGCGCAGGAAAATTTAAAAAAAAAACTGGTCGACCACCAAAACTAGGTGTCAGCAAAACGAAAAAACTACTGAATGCTGCCCAAAACAAAGTTGGTCAGTCAACTCGGAGACTTGCGCGAGCATTTAGTGTGTCTTAGACGAAAGTTGGGAATATTTTGGCCAAAAATCAAGTTTTTTATCGTAAACGTAAGCGGGCACCAAAATATACGGCTAGACAACTCGAAATAATACCAAAATGCTGCAGAGCACTACGTGATAAACACTTTACGAATGGAAAGTTCATGATTTTGGATGATGAATCTTACTTTACTTTTGCACACATGAACTAAAAGGGAATGATGGCTTTTATACCGATGACATTGAAACAACACCAAATAATGTTAAATTTGCTGCGAAATTGAAATTTGAGCCGAAAGTCTTGGTGTGGTGCGCCATTTCGTCAAAAGGTGTTTCAAACCATTAATTCGACAATGTGGTTCGAAAGCGATTAATGCTGACATTTATATCGGTCAATGCTTGACAAAATTGAAACTGTTCATTCAGAATGTTCATTCTCATGATGAAATTATATTTTGGCCCGATCTTGCGAGCAGTCATTACGCGAAGAAAACAACAGATTGGCTCGCTAAGCAGAAAATACCATTTGTTCCTAAAAAGGATAACCCAGCAAATGTTCCACAGGCACGTCCAATCGAAGATTTCTGGTCAATTCTTAAGCGTAAAGTGTACGAGAGGGGCTGGGAAGCTAAAAGTCAGGAACAGTTAATTCGAAGAATTAGGACAAAATTGAAAGAAGTCAAAATATCTGTCTGCCAGAAAATAATTTTGAAGGTTCCCACTGCACTGCGAAAAATAGAAGATAATGGACCGTTAAGTGTACTCTGAATTAATTTTTGTACAGTTTATGAATTAAATTAGCCAATTAAAAAAAATCATTTCAATTCATTTAATCTTGTTAAAAAATCGTTAATTTAATTTAGTGCCAAGACTTTCTGGACATATGTTATGAGCATCTATCATGATATAAAATATTTTGTCTCAAAAAATGCTTTTGTTGGGACTGCTTTAACGCCCACAGCCACAAGATTAGTTTTAACGCAGCAAAGGCATCGCAAATTGAAAGAAGAAAATATATTCCATTTTTATTTGCTGATAAGCCATTTTGTTTTAACAGAAACAAAAATTTAGTTATGATGAATCACTATCAGTACTGTGAAGGAATATTCTTCAAGGCCGCGTTCATAAGCATTATAAAGCGTCCGTCTGCCACATTTTATTTCTACTTGGCAGGATAAGATACTTTAAAATATCCGGAGGTCCGTATTTTGCCAGTATGCCACTTGATTTATTCTTAAAAAACCAGGTAACGTTGCATTTTGATAAACAGGACTGTATTGCCGGACATGTAATAGATCGGGACTTTTGTCTTTAGGGTTGTCTTTGCAACAATTTTGATGTCAGGAGTTGTCTTAGTTCATGTCTGAACCTGACCTCATACCCTTATTTCCAATTTCAACTTATTTATGCCCTTTATTTACCCATAGTAAGCAGGGTATATTAGTTTTGTGCGAATCTTGTAACCACATATAACCATATATGTCACTCTCATAGATATTGCGAGGGACGTTTCGCGCCAGTTAGAAAGATATGTTACTCGACAGGCAAAACAAGAGAGAGAGAGAGAAATACTTTGGTGGAGTACCTAAGTGCAAAATCTTCAATTTGGTGGTACCCAAGACCGTGTTGAAAGACCCAAAAATCGAAAAGGCTCCTGAGTGACATATATTAGTTATATATGCATGTTACAGCCAGAACTAAGCTCCGTAGATATAGACATATATTTATATTCTTGATCAGAATCACAAACTGAATCCATTAAACATGTCCGTCTGTCCCTCCGCCCGTCTGTCCCCTCCATCCGTCAGTCCCTCCGTCCGTGGTCGGATCTCCTCCGAAACGGGCTGGAGCAATAAGTCAAAATTTGGCACACAGGTATATTAGGATCCGAGTGTGATTCCTAAGTAAAAATGAGAGACATGCGCCCACTGCCACGCCCACAAATGAATTTAATGTGTTATCAGTAAAATGCTTGTAACTTGCGAACCACTTAACACATTTTATTGATGTTTGGTGTACTAGTAAACTACGAAAAGGGACATATCTTGGAAAAAAATGGACGCCGTCCTCCTCGAGCCACGCCCACAAAATAAGGGTTTATGGAAACTTGTAGTAAAAGGCGTAGAAGCTTTAAATTCGCAACATAGGTTGACTAAGGCAAATGCAGTGGGTAGGAAAAAAAATTTATGTGGCCCGCCTACGCCCCACGCCCACAAATGAAGATTTTTTCGTAACTTGTGAAGTCATATATCGGTAGTTTATATATGAAAAAAAGTTTTCTTATAACACAGTGCCACAACCTCATTTATATGATGACGTTCTAATAAAGAAATTCTGAAAGCTATTGATGGTAGTTGCAAAACCCCAGAAGGAATTGTCTGACTGAACT
Organism: Chlorops oryzae; assembly: GCA_020466095.1. NCBI lineage: Eukaryota > Metazoa > Arthropoda > Insecta > Diptera > Chloropidae > Chlorops > Chlorops oryzae. The sequence goes on from JAIPUU010000360.1 coordinate 10,931, forward strand.
AAGGTTTTCATTTTATGGCCATTATGCAGTTTTTTATTTTTTTGTTCGGATTTTCGCGTTTATTTAAAAAACTGTTGTGAATCTGACAAGATGATACACAACTAAAAACATAGCTATGGGTAAGATAAACAACTTCCTCTAGATACCAATTTCAGCACATGAGTTTTCCTATGTTTTCAGTTCAAATTGTGATGAAATTCACGCTCAAATTCTAAGTTTCAGTCAAATATCTAAAAAAAAAAATCCGGTTTTGGTGCAGTTTGAGATTTTTGTGACAGACCCTAGTACTGGAGGTACCCTTAATAATAGACCTATCAAAAAATTTTTTGGAGAGGATGTTATGGCTACAAAGAAAGCATAACTGCGTATAAATATTTTTCTAAAATTCTCATAAGCCTTATGTGGACTTACATACAAGAGACAAAATAATCAAAAATTAGCTCACATATGTGTATGATGTTATAATGTATAATTATCTTCCGTAAACTGACTGCAGACTCAAATTTTTATTATGGAATATGTAGATGAGGCATTTTTCTTTTTTATTTATTTTAAAATAATTGGTTGATTTTTAATACCTTTGGTTGTTGATATTACAAATCGTTTGTTGAAATATTTCATTTACCGTTACTATCGGAAATTCTAACTGAAATTAAAAGCAGCGGGGCTTGATGTTAAAATTGAATTTGCCGATCAGTGGCCTCGAAATACACTTTTCAAATCTGCCTTCGACTCTGTATTCCTACTGTTGAACAAATCAAATAAATCATTTTAAAAAAAAGTGACGAACGATGCCGTGCGTTTGGCATCGCCCTTCGCGCTTCGGAACTTGGAAGCGTTCCTGAACTATATAATACATTTAAACCCGAACCAACTTTGTCACTTAGCACTTGCGTTGCTAAGTAGACGCGTTGCTTCGTGAAAATATCTAATTATATATGTGTGAGAGTTAAACTGTTGCGCAACTTTATAAAAAGACTGAGGTCAACAAGAAGTTGTATGTTACTCAGTTTTCCTCTCCTCCATTAAAATGTACAATGTTTGTGCTATAAATCCCTTTTAATAAAGTGAGGTGAACCAAAATATACATAAATTTGTGAAGACCCTACATTGAAAAAAAAGGTCTGACTCACTCATCCAAAGATCCTTAATAAGTCCGTAAAGTTACTGCCCTGATCAGAAACAAAGTGAACTGGTTTGAAATGAATAGAAATAAGTTGTTCAATTAATTCTAAAAGGTATTACGAACTACTTGTTTGTTAATGGCCTATTTGAGAAAAAAATAGGCAACGGCTGCCACCAAAAAACACCTCCAACACTTTGGGCCATATAAAACTAAAAACATGATCACAATTTAGAAAAGTTCGGCTTCATCACCGATAATCCTCTAAACCGTAAATTTGGTCTTGCACTTGGGTCATACTGGAGAAACGTGCAAAGAAACATTAATCGCAACAGGTGGAAACGTATCGTTGCTCTTGCAGTGAGCCCACTAGCTCGGACTTGGACGGCCATGAAAAATATTTTTTGAGAAAAATAAATCTATATGCTACTGATGACCAAAAAAAGAAAATTTGGAGGAGCAATGGAGTTTAATGTCATCACCAGATCTACGTTCTCAAGGAGTTTGTTTACGTTACGTATGCTGTGCCGAATAATAATTGCTTCCTGAGGAGACAGCCCACTTAAAATTTCATTCAATAAATTTTCTTTCTTTTGGATGGTTCTTTTCCCGTAAAGAAGCGATTTCTTGTGATTCGGAGTCATTATCTAATCATAGTCGCTTACGACTTCTTCGGTTATTTGAAGTTTCCGCTTCAATTCCGCAACATCGTTGCGGAGACGAATGTTTTCGTCCACCACATTGAAGCTACCAATTTCTTACGAATTTTGTGAGGGCTGTGAATTGAAAACTTGTTCATCAATGGAGGGTCCCCTTACATATTTATAATTTACTAATTCTAAATCGGGTATGGCTTTCCTCTTCAGCCTTTCGCCGCCCCTCTGCTTTTCCTAGCAATGCCTGCGCGCGCGAAAACATTTTCGGGTTTTCCACTCTTGATCCCGAAAGACTCCTGTTTTTCCCCGTTGAGAAATTTAGGAAAAAAAATACAAGAAGCTTTATAATTTAAATTCAAGACACTTTATCCTTTTTTTTATTTTGTCTTTATACACTTAATCACTTTACAAAGCTTCTGTTATTTAATACAAGAATTTAATGCAAGAACAAAGGAAAACTGTGTTGTCGGCGAGAGCGGGTATAGCACGGAACGGGTTGGCTGTTGTCGAACGAGTGAGCCGAGTGCAGTTCAATGCACTCGGCCGTTGCCGCAAGGTATTCGAGGGTATAGGTCGAACCAACAGTGATCTTAAACAACTCCAACCCAACTTCACGTCTATACAAACATGCAAAATTCCAAATCAGCTCATAAAAGAATTAATTGACACGAACACACATCTGCCTGATCCATAAAAGTTAAATAATGAAATTAGCTTCAATATTATTTTTAACTGTGTGTTTTCATTACATGAAAAACCATTCGTGAAGCATTTAATTTTCATAAATTTAACAAGAAAAACTTTCCGCCTGCTCATAACTCCATTTAAATTTAAACTTTAAATAAAATTCAAAAATTCCATACTAGAATTAAATTTCATCTGAATTTAAAATGTGTTTATGATAAGGGGTTTATCTGTTTTATATGAATAGGGCTGATTTGTAAAAAGGCAGTGGCAATGGCAGTGACAATTTTATAAACTTTAGATAGCAATACGTATTGTAATTGTTGCATATCATATGAGCTTCTCTAAAATCTGAAAAAACTGCTACTGCCACTGCCATATTGTAAATCAGCGTTAAGGCTGTAAAAAATCAATCTACACAATTTTTTGGTTAAGTGTATTTATTTAAGAAATTTATTGAAAATGAAATGAAGCAAAAATCAAATTATTTTATGACTATTTTAAAATTTTTGATTCATTTTTATCAACATACATTTCAAATACACTTAATATGATTTGCAAATCCCACTCTTTAAAATATGAACCGACGCTACAGCTCTTCGCACATACAACGCTCTTAGCATAAACTGCTAAAAATAAAACCGGCGATTTTAAATAAGCGGTGTCTTAGTTTTTGAGCTATAGGCATTTGAACTTGCAAAAAGTTGAATTTTTGGGTTTTTTTTAAATTTTCAAAGTTTCATTTTAACTTTTAAGTACAAAGAAACTTTAAAAAATTTTTTTCGGTAACTAAATATGATAAATTATTTAACGTATATAGAAAAAAAAATTTCTATATCGGCAAATCGGTTTGAAAAATAAAGAAATAATAAGAGATTTTCCACATTTACTCATAGACGTCGGAGTACTAAAATCAACCGGGCCTACTTCAACGTCACTGAAAGCAATAATCAAATTTTACATAACATAAGGGCACTAAAATTTGAGTAAATGTGGAAAATCTCTTATAATTTCCTTATTTTTCAACCGATTTGGAAGAAGTTTTTTGTATACGCTAAATATATGTTTATCATTTTTAGTTACCGAAAAAAATTTAAAATTTTTTTCTAGTACTTAAAGGTTAAAATGAAATTTTTTAAGTTTAAAAAAACCCAAAAAAGTCAACTTTTTGTAAGTTCAAATGCCTATAGCTCAAAACTAAGAAATCTATTGTAACAAATAATATATCGTTGCAAAGGGAAAGTTTTTCTGCTTCATATCAATAAAATTTTTATTTTATTTTATTTAGGCGAGCTGTTTTTGTTATATTGAACACCGAAGGCATCAACACTTGACAAAACCGATGTTTGAATTTTTTGTTATATTGACAAAACTTTTGTTTGAAATTTTTGAAAGTGCATATAAATATTTTTCTAAAATTCTCATAAGCCTTATGTGGACTTACATACAAGAGACAAAATAATCAAAAATTAGCTCACATATGTGTATGATGTTATAATGTATAATTATCTTCCGTAAACTGACTTTGCAGACTCAAATTGTTATTATGGAATATGTAGATGAGGCATTTTTCTTTTTTAATTTATTTAAAATAATTGGTTGATTTTTTACACCTTTGGTGTTGATATTACAAATCGTTTGTTGAAATATTTCATTGAGTGTTAATACTTTTGGTTGTTGATATTACAATTCTTTGTTTGGAAATGTTTATTGAGTGTTAATATTCGAGTAATTGTCCCAATTAAAACGATTTTGCTAATATCATAAAATGTATGATAGGCTGAGTTTTAACAACGAATTTGTTATATTGATTAAAAAATTGGTTGTATTTAGGCACAAAAATCTTTCTGTGCAGCTAGAATTAAAAATGCTATTCATTTCCGATTCAAGGCTGGCAAAGTATTTTAAAAGCTCCTCTGGTGGTCAAAACACGGATTTTGTCTTTCTTCGCAGACGGACTGAACACTGGTTGCGCACTGGTGAAGTTTACGAACCTTCGAATAAAACCAGCCTGCAACGTAGGCATGGGTATTTTTGGTCTAAAAATTCCGTGGCTTCATTAAACCGAAATTCATAACGTTGCATAAACGTTCTTGCGGAGGAGATTGAATAGCTTGAAAGCTTTCCCAATCTAAATGCTTTTCGGTTTGGAATTGTTGATTTCTCTTATAATTAAAAAACGGACCATCTTGAATGTCTTCTACGTTACAATTACCTTCAATAAATGCTTGAGTCTAATCTAAACCCCATCGTTTCTGATAAGACTTAGAAAACATATAAGCACTTACTTTGCCACCTTGATCAGTACGGTTGCGGATTTCTGAAAAGAAGTGATCGAACCCATCTTGGCAGAGCTTTCTCGTTGCCAAGTATTCAAAACCTTCTTTTCTTAAATCCTTCCACAAATCAAGGAGGCTGCAAACGTTAAGCAACCAACCTTTAATCCAACAAAAATCTGATGTTTTGTCTTTACCGTTACTATCGGAAATTCTAACTGAATTAAAAAGCACGCGGGCTGATGTAAAAATTGAATTTGCCGATCAGTGCCTCGAAATACACTTTTCAAATCTGCCTTCGACTCTGTTTTCCTACTGTTGAACAAATCCAATAAATCATTTTGAAAAGAATTTAAACCTTTTTAAAGCGCGGTGAATCAAACACAAAGTGAATTCGGCGACTGCGTTTTATTCTCTTAATATTAGGTGTAGTAAAAAAGAAATCCATTTATTTTTGCATTAAATTGAGGGCTTTATTTAAGATAGTTAGAATGACCCGATTTAGGTCAAATATGCGCCGTTTTTGTTCGATAACTTGTTGCCATTTTAAAGGTAATTTCATTATGCCTCTCTCTAGAAGCCCTCGTTCCTATTAGCAAAAAATTAGACAGTCGAATTTCAGAAGCCTCTCTTGAAGCGAATGTTTCACCAGCAAAATTGTTCGCCTGGACAGGAACAGATGGTAACACTTGGTGCCAGGTCCGGACTATAAGGTGGATGCAGAAGAACCTCCCAACCAAACTCCGGAGCTTCTGGCGAGTCACTTCGAGTGTGTGGCCTGGCGTTGTCCTGATGGAACACAATTCCTCTCCTAGGCCAAAGCTGGCCGCTTATGGGCGATTGCTTCCTTCAGACGGTCCAATTGTTGACAGTAGAGTTCCGAGTTAAGAGTTTTCCGTATGGGGGCAGCTCTAGTAGATAATTCCCTGCCAATCCCACCAAACACACAGCAAAACCTTCCTGGCCGTCAATCCTGGCTTGGCCACCGTTTCCGCCGGTTCACCGTGTTTCGACCACGCCCTTTCGCTTGACTTGTCGTAAGTGACCCACTTTTCATCACCAGTCCCAAACCGCTTTCAGAAATGGTCGATTTTGTTGCGGTTTGTGGGGGAAGGACCTCGCGTAAAGCGCCAATAAGGACTCCGTACTTTCCCAAATAAAAACACTGACTTTATTCGGTTATAAGAAATGTTTATTTAATAAAGTCCTTTTAATAGTTTCTATTCTAGCTTACTTACTGCCCTAATCCCTAGCTAACACGCAGATCCACACTTTGTCGTCCTGGCTCGTAAGTAGGTGCGCCAAAGTTGAGATCTGATAGTGTACTTGTCGATTCCAAAATGCAAGTCCCTTTCCGTTGCTCGATGATCAGCTTTTATAATCAGAAAGTGCTTTGCATGCACTTTCCTCGAGTCGATCATTTCCAGTGTGCTCTTCTGCGTCTCTGCATCGTTCTATTTCTTCAGCTGGCTGTTGTTGTCGCGCTGACCCAGTTCTCTTTCCATGTTGCTGCGCTATTAAGTAATAATTGGTGACCCAATTCTGCATTTGGCCCACTGACCACTGTTTGAATATGATAGCTTCATATTTCAACCGTCGAGCTTTGTTGACACATTGCACCCGATCGCTATCGTTTCTTCGTTTCCGCATTATTGATGACACTTTGCTATTTTCTTCTTAGTGCCGGCAGTGTGACGTGACTTCGGTAGAAGTGACTCCAACATCCCTCCCCTTTTCTGAAAAGTCACGAGCATAGTGACGGGTTCGTATTTCGTCAATTGTGTTATGCTTCGCAAGGGTTTGCTGCGGAAAATATCAGCAGGCAGCATAGGTTGGCCCTCGATAATTGAATTGGAAGAGCAGTGATCATAGGTCGCATAGTGCTTCATAGGTCATGATGGTAATGCCAACGATGTTTGGGATTGCGCCAGAGTTGTTAAAACTTTGTTGTATTTTTCGAATTTGTTGTATGCAGTTATCAATCTTCAGGTGATCTTTAGTGCGTCTGGACTTGTTGCAAATATATTACCGTCGTTTCGTAATGCTGGTGTTTCAGTGAAGTTCTCATCGGTGAGTCCAAGATTTTCGGCCATTTTGAGCTGCTACGTAACGGTGAAGTCGTGCAGATCTCAGTGTTTGACAAACTATCTAAAATTTTCCTTTTCCTAGGCTTTAGTTGTGAATCTTATATAATTTCTCTACTTATCCAATTTTACATCCTTGATAATATATGTATATGCATATTTTAGTTAACATTGTTAATTCAGAATTTAATTTAAATCCATTATTTAAATTGAGGATTCTTACTTGTTTTATGCATTTCACTATATTTATATATATTTTGTTTTCTCTTAACTCTAGTTATATTTTGTTTTTATCTTATTTTTTTTTCATATTATGTACTTAACTCGAATTAACGCTTCTCCAAATTTTATATAATTAGAAGTTTCAAAAATAATTTTTCATTTGTAATCATAGTTTCAATTTGGCAATTTTGAGTTTAAAATTCTTATTTTAATAGCTCCCTTCCCCTCTTTTTGGAAGGTTTGAATAAAACCTTTTATCTTATAATTATATCGAAAGTATGTGCAACTGTCAATTCAATTGCAATTACTTTCTATTTTTTTATAAATTTTTTTTTTTTTTTTTTTTTTTTTTTTTTTTTTTTTTTTTATTTTAATTTTGAGTCGCAATTGATGAGAATAATGACGATTTTATAATTCGTTTTGTGAACGTAATTTTTAAAAGTTTTTTGTGAATGGAAGATGACTCAATTTCAGAAAAGTTTTTGTGAATGGAAGATGACTCAATTTCAGAAACGGTGCAAGCATTTCTGTCTGTCTTTTCTTTTGTTTGGTTGCGCGACATAAGTTCAAAACTTCAGCTATACTTATGTCGTCATTTGTAAGCATGTGCATGCATGTATTGACCATTCATGCAAATACTTTTTCGATCTGTAAATATGTGCACATGCTTTTCGATTTAAAAAAAAATTTTATTGTTTATCTCAAGAAGTATGTGCACATTTGTTTGAAAATTTGGTTTAGCTTTTATTGGAAACAAAAAAAAAAAAAACAAAAATACTTTTTCTTCTCTGCCTGTTTTGGTTTTCATGTCGCCTTGGCTTATCTCGGAATTGCTTAATGTGCAAAAATTTCTGTTGGGCTTGATGCGCTTTCGCAAGGCTTGAATTAGTTTATGTCGTTCGGTTGATGTGAGCAGGGAAATTTTTCTCGGGAGTTTGAATTGTTCGTTTTACCAGAATTTTAATACTGCCAAATTATGTAGGATTCATTCCAATGTTCTTACCTGAAGCTTGGCTTAGCGTTTTGTGGCGTTATTGGGATTCATTTCTCGGCACATAACGGAAGAAGAGGGGGCTCCTGCCCCCTTCCTGTGAGTTGATCCAATGCAGCCTCTTTTTGACAAAAAATTTAATGGAATTATTCTTCTTAGGTTTTTAGGCTCCACATCGTTTGAGCATCATGGATATTGGAGTATTGCGTCGCTGCTGATAAGTATATATGTTAAAGTGTTTACTAACGTACTCACCTGTGAATAACACCTCTTGGAAAACTGGTGTAGTGGTTGTGCGTCTGAAAAATTTTTTACTTGCTTGCAAAATGTTCGAAGCAGCTTTCTTCAAAAAAAAATTTTAATACTTTTGGATTTCTTGTAATGTGCCCACCGTGCGTGTGTGTATCTGTATGTGCCTTTGCGTGATCTATCAGGCTTTCGAAGGGTTGTCGATTTTTTGCGGTATTGTCTGTTGATCGTACGGATACTTTGTCGTCTATTGGCGGATGACATTTCACACACCGTAATATTGCTTTTAACTTTTACGTTGCGTTTTTCAAAACAAAAATACAGAATAATTATTCCAACTATTGCTAATAATGCTATGGTGACACTGATACTGTACGAAATATTTCTATGCAACGTTAGTTCTTCAATGAGTTTTCTATTTTTGAAACTTTTCGTTCGAATTTCTTCGAATGTTATCGTGTCGTTAAATTCGGTTTTCACCAACTGTCCTTCTGGCTAAAGTACTTCTCTTCTATTACAAGTTTAGTATTAGTAAAGCTTTCATTTTTTATTCTTATCGTGCAATTTAAAAAAGAGATGAGCGCATTTTTGTCTATGGTAAGATTGCGTTTGTCGCAATTTTGTTCAATCTTTTCTTGCAGTGCGTTTTTTATCAAAATTGTGGATTCGTCTATATAATTAATAAAAATTGTTAGTTGACTGTTGCTTTGTGATGGGTTTGAGTTGGAACAATGATAGTTGTTCAAAGAAAATGCTTACAACTTTTATTCTTGCTTCTTTCATGATTCAGCTTTATCAAGTTATTATGAAATGTCTTTTCCTTCCCTTTTATGCTCAATTTTACATTCACCGGTGTTGGAATTGCTGTAATTGGATATGGCCCATCCCAAAGAGGTGAAAGTTTGTTTTTTCTGTTTTGATTCTTCAACCAAACTTTGTCACCTACTTTAAATTCGCGTACTTTTGATTTCGTATCGTAATATTTTTTCGATTTTTCTTTTGCTATTTTTTGGTTATTTCGGACTATGTCATGTGTTCGTTGAATTTGGAATTTTAGTATTTTTGAATAATCATCCGTATTGTAAAGAGGGTCTGGTTTTCTTTTTAAATTTACTGGCAGATCCGATTCAAATCCGAAAAGTGTTTTACAAGGCGTTTGTTTTGTTGCGCAATGTACACTATTGTTGTGAACATGCATAGCATGATTAAGCCATTGATCCCAATTGCTTCCATCCTCTTTCGCGAAAGTTCTTAGGAACTCCGCTAGGGGGCGGTGACTCCTTTCAAGGGCTCCATTTGCTTGAGGATGATATGGGGTTGTTTCGATTTTCTTAATTCCCAACAATTTACACACTTCTTTAAATAATTTTGACGTAAAGTTAGTGCCGTTGTCAGACACTAGCACCCTTGGAATTCGGAATTTCGTTATGACATCATTAAAGAATGCTTTAGCAACTGTTTCTGCTTCGGCGTCAGGCAAGGCAGTACAAATAAAAAATTTTGAAAAATCGTCAATGAAGGTTAAAATGTATTTTTTCCGCTTATTGTTTCCGGCAATGGTCCTACCATATCCATGAATATCTTGTCGAAGGGTGCATGTGCTATGTCGGTTATTATCATAGGCATTTTGTCCAGTTTGGAGCATTTATTCTTTTGACACGATTGACAGGTTTTTACATAATCTCTTATATCTCTCTGCATCCCATTCCATTTGTACTGACGTCGAATTCGTAAATATGTTTTTATCGCCCCCTTGTGTCCACCCAGGGGTCCGTCATGAAATTTTTTGAGTACCTCCTTGATATCTTCTGGTTTCGTTAAAAAGGTTGCCATATCCTCAACTTCTGATCGCCCTCCGTTTATTTCTTGCTTTATATTATTTTCTATCACGCCCTCTCTGATTGGTTCTCTTTGGTTGCTTTCTTTTGTGCTCTAGTTACGACTGATATGCAGTTTTCGGTATATGGTAGTCGGCTTAGCGCATCTGCATTTAAATTTGTTTTTTCCGGACTTGTAGCAAATTTCAAAATCATATTCGGACAGTTTATGGCGGAATCGGGCCAGTCGTGATGTTTGGTCCTTCAAATTAGCAATACCTTTTAGCGGTTTATGATCTGTAAAAACGGTGAACGGTCGTCCTAAAAGATAACATCTGAAATTCTTTGTCGACCAGACAATTGCGAGAAATTCTTTTTCGATAGTCGAATATCGTTTTTCAGTATCGGATAACGCGCGACTAGCGAACGCAATGGGATGGTCTTCTCCAGGAGTACCTTGCGAGAGGACTGCCCCCAATGCATCGTTGCTTGCATCCGTCGTTAGTATGAATGGTTTCGAAAAATCCGCATATTTCAAAAGTGGTGGGTTTATTATTGCTTCTTTCAGGGCTTCCACAGACTTCTGGCAGTCATTTGTCCAAACGAATTCAACATCCTTTTTTAGTAAAGCTGTTAGTGGAAGTAGTAATTCTGCGGCATTGGGAATAAATTTCCTATAGTAGTTTGCTAATCCCAAAAATGCTTGCAATCCCTTTTTATTCTTGGGAATTGGGAAATTTTTTACGCATTCTACTTTCCCTGGGTCCGGCAGAAAGCCCTGTTCTGAACACGTATGCCCCAAATAAACTACTTCTCTTCGCAAAAATTGGCATTTCTCTGTTTGTATTTTAAGCTGATTTTCTCTTAATGCCTGCAACACTCTTCTCAAGCGCATTTCATGTTCGGTCAAATTTCTTCCGTAGATGACAATATCGTCCAAATATACAAAACAGTCGACTCCTTGTAGGCCAGTCAAGACACTATTCATTATTCTCTGGAATGTTGCTGGGGCTCCAGTGAGTCCGAATGGCATTCGTATGAATTCATAGTGTCCCGTTCCTGTGCTAAAAGCAGTTTTTTCCTTGTCATAGTCGTCCAGAAGTACTTGGTGATATCCGCTTGCCAAATCCAAAGTCGTAAAATATCTGCTGCAGCCCAGCTGATCGAGGATTTCATCGATTCGTGGTATTGGAAATACTTGTTTTATTGTCTGCTCATTCAATTGCCGAAAATCTACTACTAATCGCCATTTCTTTGTACCATCTGCACCTGCCTTTTTCGGTACCAAAATGATTGGAGCGTTCCACGGAGATTTGCTCGGTGCTATGATTCCTTGCTCCAACATTTCTTTGACTTGTTTGTTTATCTCTGTTTTATGAGCCTCGGGAAGGCGATATTGTCGGATGTTTACTGGTGCTTTCCCGATTTCCGTCTGTATTTCGTGCTTGAGCACATTTGTGTGGCTAAGTGCGTCCCCTTTTATATGGAACACATCCGCATAGTCCCTGCATATTGCAAGAAGGGAGTGTCTCTCTTCCTCATTCAGGGTGTCATCTAAACGCAAAGTGTTCATTATAGTATTTAATCTTTCATCCAGCTGACTACCTTCGCATACGTTTATCGTAGAATACTCTTGTGTTTGATAGTTTTCGAAGAGGCAAAATTCTAAGCTCTTTCCTTTTTCTAATTTCGCTTTTTCTTCTGAGGCGTTTAATACTGAAATATATCCGATTCCATTTCTTGGTTTCGTTAGTGTCTCACCTATATACACCTTTGGCAATATTTCCATCTTATGTACCACTAACTCGTCTGTCAGTAGCCCAGTGTCAATTGGGATTATTCTGACCGCTCGGGGTGGGATTGTGACAGTCGCTGCTATACAAATCCGTGGCCCTTGCCTCAATGATGTTAGGGGTAGCGTTGATGTCTGACTGCCTTTCATCTTAAAGGTCAGTTTTTTCTTAATCGTGTCCATAATAGTCCTATTCCAGAGCATGTCTCGCCCAAGGAGTCCATCTGCTGGCAGGGTGCTATTGTATGGTACCACATGGAGTTTAAATTGTAGTTCCGGATTTTGTCCATGCTGAATATTTATTGATCCCATGGTACGCGTATCGCCTCCGAACGCTCCTCTTAAAAATTTCTTTTCATCATCGTTTATAAGTGTATTTTTGTTTAATGCCTCTCTCTTTACCAAACTCGTATCAGCTCCTGAATCAACCAACAAGGTGACCTTCCCATTGATAGCCTGTCCGCAGGGTATTTCTATGTAAGCATCCTCTTGTGGTGCATTCGATGAAGTGTACATTATGAGTTTATTAACTTCTTTGATAAACATTTCTCCTCCTTTTGATTTTACTATGCATACTTGTTTCCATAATCTTATTAACAACGAAATTAGTGTCCAAAACCATTCGCAAAAGTAGCTCTCCGTAAAAATTCTTTGTTCAGTGCGTTGATTGATTTTAAAGGGCTCCATATTTTCCGTTTTCCACACAGAATAAACGTGAACCCGTATATTGCTATCAAACGAAACTCTTTTCCTCGCCTTTTTTGATTCCTTTTTCCGACTTTCCTCCAAATTGTTGCCGAACTCTACCTCCATTAGTTTTCTTAATTCTGATTCCATTTGATTTTCGATTTCTTTTTTCTCCGTACTCTTTGTTCTTCGATATTCTTTTTATTCGTAGAATCTGCCCCGTTTTTTTCGTCTTATATTCGTTTTCGATTTTTGTTTTATATAAGGGGCAGAGGATGGCCTCTTTTCTTTTCTTAATTGGGCGTTCCAGTCTGTTGGCCAAGACTGGGCCGTCGTGCGTTTCCCGAATTCTTTTGTTGCTGAGGACAGTTTCTAGAGATGTGCCCCACTCCTTGGCAATTAAAGCATTGAATCTCCGGACGATTGTTGTTACGGTTGTTGCCATTATCGTTTCTCGCTGCTTTTGCTGTGTATTGGTCGTGTGTTGTGGTGCCTGTTGCATTCCTGTCTGACGTGCATTGTCTTGAAAGCAAAAATTATTTGTACTGTGTCCTCTTACCTGACAACGCTCGCAGTACAAGCTACTTTGCTTTTTCCTACAATTTTCGACAGTATGTCCTCGCCGTGAGCAATATGTGCAGACCATAAATGTCTCCGGTGGCTTGTATCTTTCTGCTTTTGGTATGTTGGTGTTTTTCTGACAGTTTAGCCCTTCTTCATGTCCATAAATACCACAAAGCCTGCATAATGGCGTGTTCCTTCTTCTATAGCAAACGTCCCACAAATGTCCCATTTCCTTGCAGAATGCGCATGATAGTTCTGTCTGCATAGGTATCGTATTTAATGCATTTGTGTTGACTGTAGACGTGTAAGTAGCGTTTGGAGCTTTTATCCTTAGAAGTTCCTCTAATTTTATCGCTGACTCGATTAATTCCTTAATATTTGTACCATTTAATTTGTTTGCTATCTTTTCGTCTCTTAGACCTGTAAGAAATCGTCTCGCCGTCAAATCATGGTACTCCCATAACGAAGATTTCGCCTCTGGTCCATTCCATTTTTCTTTTATCACTGTTTCTGCTTCATTGAGATATGTTTCCATTCGAGCTCCAAAAAGACTAGCCCGTTCTCCTTCTCTTTGAAAGCTATTATCTATATCCAGCCTTATATCTTCCAAAGTTCTCCTTGAAGCATATGTATTCTTCACAAAATGACACATTTCATCTAAGTTATGGAAAGTCTTTGGGCTCATTCGTTCGAATGCGTCTCCTGTTAGCCGTTGCTTGATAGTACTTATTACGCCTTGCACATGTTCTTCGTCGATTGTGGCTTTCAAAATTTCACATCCTCCGATAAATTTGAGTACTTCCTCTCTAAGTCCTGGTCCTTTCGCTCCCGAAAAATATGGAACAAGGAGATGCGCACTTCTGATGGCTTCGTTTATATTTGCTGCCATTGTGACTTTAATTTTCGGTACTTGTTGCTGTGTTGACCTTGGATTCTCTGTCTCGAAATGAGTTTGTTGGGCCGAATTACTTGTTGCTCGTCTTGTTGGAACTGGCGACGTTTCGCAAATTGTTCGTAATTCTCGTTTAAGATTGCCTATTTCCACTCTGAGGTATTGGATTTCTTTTTCTTTTGCCTTATTTTGTTCAATGGCGTCTGATAATTCGCTGTTTCCTACTGCCTCTTTGAGAGCTTCTCGCAGTGACTGGTTTTGTTCCTCTGACTCTTCAATGAGAATTGTTTCTTGATCTATTCTTTTTCGCAATGTCTGACAATTCAAGGTGAGGTGTTGAACAGTTTCTTCTAAATCTTTAATTCGCGTCTTTGTCACGACGTTCGCTGAACTTACTGAATTCTTTGCCTTTTCGATTAAGTAAATTGCTTCTTCCAATTGAGTGCAATGGGCCAATGCTAGTTCGTTTTGGATCAAAAGCAAAAACTCGCGATTTGGATTTATTTCTCGTATTAAACTCCACCCTTCCGCTTGAGCAATGCTAGCGTGTTCTTCGGACTCTTTTAGTTTTTGTTTTAAAGCTTCTAACTCTTTTTCCATTTAATCGACGGGAAAAAACTCCGTTAAAAAAAATTTTACGTGCAAAAATCGATGTCGTAAAGGGCACAATCTCAAAATAGCAAATTACATATGTATGTAGTTTATTTGTGTACTTACCATTTTGACTGCGATTCTGTTTTTGTCGATTGTTCTTTCTTCTCTTCGGCCCCTTGATGATTATTCTTTCCTCTGCCGCTGTTTTTTATTTAAAGTCAGTTATTCTTGTTCTGTTTAAAATTTTTTCAGGGTTTTTCTTTTATCCCCTTCCTGCTTTGTGCCGCTAAGGTGTCCTTCGGAAGTTTCACTCACACCCGGATCCTGACGAATTAGGTTTCACCACTGTTCGACAGGTTATAGCAGTACAGTACAAAAAGGTTCAAACAAATGAATCGATACAATTCGGAATATTTTTGCCATTTTTCACTAAAGTGCCTTTCGGAAGTTTCACTCACGCCCAGGCCCCACTGAATTAGGTTTCACCACTGTTCAGTAGGTTTCAGTGAATGACTCAAATATGCCCAATAAATATCAATTTTAACCCACTGTGGCCAAACAATATTTTATTTTATTATTTTGCAAAGTTGACCTGGCACTTGCAATTTAAGTTAAAACTTCACGGATCGTAATTCGTTCCCAACTATCCTTAGTCGAAAACCGGCTGCGCCATAATGTTGTGCGTGCTGGGGGGAAGGACCTCGCGTAAAGCGCCAATAAGGACTCCGTACTTTCCCAAATAAAAACACTGACTTTATTCGGTTATAAGAAATGTTTATTTAATAAAGTCCTTTTAATAGTTTCTATTCTAGCTTACTTACTGCCCTAATCCCTAGCTAACACGAGATCCACACTTTGTCGTCCTGGCTCGTAAGTAGGTGCGCCAAAGTTGAGATCTGATAGTGTACTTGTCGATTCCAAAATGCAAGTCCCTTTCCGTTGCTCGATGATCAGCTTTTATAATCAGAAAGTGCTTTGCATGCACTTTCCTCGAGTCGATCATTTCCAGTGTGCTCTTCTGCGTCTCTGCATCGTTCTATTTCTTCAGCTGGCTGTTGTTGTCGCGCTGACCCAGTTCTCTTTCCATGTTGCTGCGCTATTAAGTAATAATTGGTGACCCAATTCTGCATTTGGCCCACTGACCACTGTTTGAATATGATAGCTTCATATTTCAACCGTCGAGCTTTGTTGACACATTGCACCCGATCGCTATCGTTTCTTCGTTTCCGCATTATTGATGACACTTTGCTATTTTCTTCTTAGTGCCGGCAGTGTGACGTGACTTCGGTAGAAGTGACTCACAACACGGTTCGCAGCGATTCGCGATGGAAATTCGGTCTATGAGGTTTTTTTGCGTTAACTCGTGTGGCCCCATACATCGAGCTTCTTTGTGTATCCAGCCTTATTCAAAGGTTCCAAACGGTTTTTTTTGTGAAACTTTAGCTCTTTTGCAATCGAAACAGTGCTAACATGACGGTCGGATCGATAATTTCCATGATTTTATCGACATTTTCGACAATTGGCCTTCCAGTGCGTGGTGCATCCTTGACATCGAAGTTTACCGGAACGGAACGACGAAACCAAAATTGCGCATGATTGGCTGTTACAGTATCAGGTCCATAAACGTATTCACATTTTCACCGCCTGGCTTGCGTTTTCTCCCTTATCGAAAAAACGTAAAATGTACGAATTTTCTCTTTGCTGATGTCCATCTTTGACAAGCTCTCAAAAAAAACTGAATCAATCAATCAAAAAAGTGTCAAATAAGCTTTTTTAGTAGGAACTGTCATCTTTCTAATGCCCCCTACGGAACACGATCGGACTTATACAACGCGAGATCAGATAAATAACGCCATCTATGGAAAAATAATGGATTTCTTTTTACTACACCTAATATGTTAGGAAGCTCTCTCTTTTATACAATTTCTTTCGTTCAATAAATGCAGGAGTGTATGTTTTTAAAGTTATACAATTAAAAACAGTAAGTTAACAATGCAAGAGTGTATGTTTTTAGAGTTATACAATTAAAACAGTGTGTTAACAATGCAAAAGTAATTTAAGAGTTCAAATCGAAAGAAGATGAGTTTAAAGGACAAATGTAAATGTAAGGAAATTTAAGTACAGAAATAGATGAGTTTACGGGTTTCAAAGTAAAGAAAGAGAAAGAGAGAGAGAAAGATAGAGCGCGTTCATCCCCCGGCCTTGCAGTTACTGCAATTTTTTGCGCAGCATGTTGAACCGTTTATGATTTCACCTAGTAGTGACGATGAAGCGGCTTTGACGTCGGGTCCTCCGCGTTGTGGTCCCGGGTTTACCTTGGCGAGCTTGGGCCCCTGCCGTTCGTTTGAGGAGAGTATGTCCAGGTACCTCCTTTCGGGCCTCGATAACCCGTGCGTCGTGCGCCCGGGAATAAGCATAGCTGCCTTTGGGTTTTGCGGTGGCCGTGGCGTTGGGGTCGCCTTGGGTGTTGGGGTCGTCTTGGGGTTGGAGTCGCCTTGGGTGTTTTGGTAGCCTTGGCTGGTGCGGGTCTCCGTATGGAGTATGTTAGAGTGGTGCCTGGCAGACGAGGCACCGTCCCTTGGACCTGCATTCGTCCAGCCTGTGTGAGCGTGCCAGGCAATTTAAACAAAATCGCAGTCTGTTGGCGGTCCTCTTCCTCATACCAACAGGTTGGCTCCGAAATTTGGGCATGCCGCAGGGCATGTGCCGCCTGACACATCGGACAAGAGTGGGGGCTGAAATGAAACCGTCGAAAAGGTGGCATTAGTTGTGCATTCAAACAAATGAATATTTGTAAAGTGGCTGAAACTTAGAGTATGCATCAATATAATATGAGTGTACATCTATCGTAAATGTATATGCATAAATAAATAAATAGTAGTGGTCGACGGTTCAAATTGGCTTGGACTTAATAGCATAAAAAAAGAGGGGGCGTGGTCACTGGGGTAGGACTACTAATTTGGTATTAGGTCGCGTTAAGTTTCCGTTGCTCGTGCGGACAGTTGCTATGCGTACATATCCATCACGGCCGGGATGAAGCTCGGTGATTCGACCGCTTTAGACCGAATATACAGAGTAGCGCAATAGGCTTTTTCGGATGCATCGCAGAATCCATGAATTTCCACTTCATTTTCAGGATGTGTTTCAATCCATCTTGGAATTTTAAGGGTGTCAATAGTTGACAAATTTGCAATGAAAGAATTCCACCTCATCAGAGATAGTGGCTTAACACAAGTATCCCAATCATCCCATTCGAGCCATAATTGCTGCATGAGGATTTTCGCTTGGATTATTAAGGGTGTCAACCAGCCGGCAGGGTCGAAAAGACTTGCAATTGATGATAGCATTTGTCTTTTCGTTATCGAGGTGGTAGTAGATATGGGTATGACTGTATAGTGAAACGAGTCAGAAATTGCATTCCACCTGATACCTAGGGTTTTAGTTTGACTTGTTGATTCTAATTTTAAGAAATTTTCATCGAATAAGTCTTGAGTTGCCAGATTGGCAAGCAAATCAGTATGATTTGCAGTAATTTTCCGTAAAGGAAAACCAGCTGACATTAGGGTGCTTTGAAGTTGTTCCAAAGCTGCTTGTGCTAGCTTGAGATCATGACTGCCTGACACAATGTCATCAACATAAGTCTCATTTCTTAGAATCGCGGCTGCTACAGGGTTAAGGGTTTCTTCGTCTTCTGCTAATTGTTGTAGCGTTCGAAGAGCCAAGAAAGGCGCGCAGTTCACACCAAACGTGACTGTTTTTAATTGAAAATCTTCAATTGAGCTGTTAGGGTGCGCCCTGAAAACAAATCTTTGATAAGGTCGATCTTTGGGGTGTACATATATTTGTCTGTACACTTTCTCTATGTCTCCGTTGAAGACATATTTATGAGTTCTCCATTTCAAGAGAATGGTCACTAGATCTTTTTGTAAAATAGGACCTGTGTGTAGTATATCGTTAAGAGATATACCACTTTGAGTGCGCTTAGACGCATTGAAGACAACTCTAACTTTAGTAGTTGTGCTTTCGGGTTTTAATACTGCATGATGCGGTAAATAAAAAGAAAAGTATTTTCCATCTTCTACGAGCTCTGTTCGAGAGCACCGTTCAGCATGGTTAAGGGTTAAATATTCTGATAAGACTTCAAAATATTTAGTGTGCAGATCGGGTTTTTTATTTAGAGTTTGCTCTATGCGTTCAAACTGTTTAGTGGCCACATAGCGTGAGGGTCCAAGCGAAATTTTACTTGGATATTCGTCTTTAAAAGGAAGACGAACTAAATATTTACCATCAAATAAACGAGTTGTGGTCTTTTTATGAAAATCTTCACAAAAGCGATCTGAATCAGACAAGGGGTGTTTTTCTGGGACTTCTTCGAGCTCCCAAAATTTTTTGAGTTGATAACTCAAATTAGGGGTCTCCTCAACACTGACTCCAGTCGAAAAACTGGCTATGTTGGGAGTGATCGTTCCGCTGAAGAACCATCCAAAAACTGTTTTTTGGGCTAACAATGTGCCACTAGAATTTTTTCTCACACCTTCCAGCATAATAAGGGGGATGACGTCGCTTCCAATCACCATATCTAACAGGTTGGCTGATAAGTCCCCGGTCTAACAAAGAAAAACACATTTTTTTGTCAAAATTCGTTTTTATTATTCAACATTTTCCCTTCAAGAGCGATACAACGATTATAACGACCTTCCAATTTTTTGATACCATTTTGGTAGTACTCCTTCGGTTTTGCCTCAAAATAGGCCTCAGTTTCGGCGATCACCTCTTCATTGCAGCCAAATTTTTTCCCTTCGAGCATCCTTTTGAGGTCTGAGAACAAGAAAAAGTCGCTGGGGGCCAGATCTGGAGAATACTGTGATGGGGAAGCAATTCGAAGCCTAATTCATGAATTTTTGCCATCGTTCTCAATGACTTGTGGCACGGTGCGTTGTCTTGGTGGAACAACACTTTTTTCTTCTTCATATGGGGCCGTTTTGCCGCGATTTCGACCTTCAAACGGTCCAATAACGACATATAATAGTCACTGTTGATGGTTTTTCCCTTCTCAAGATAATCGATAAAAATTATTCCATGCCCATCCCAAAAAACAGAGGCCATTACTTTGCCAGCGGACTTTTGAGTCTTTCCACGCTTCGGAGACGGTTCACCGATCGCTGTCCACTCAGCCGACTGTCGATTGGACTCAGGAGTGTAGTGATAGAGCCATGTTTCATCCATTGTCACATATCGACGCAAAAACTCGGGTGTATTGCGAGTTAACAGCTGCAAACACCGCTCAGAATCATCAACACGTTGTTGTTTTTGGTCAAATGTGAGCTCGCGCGGCACCCATTTTGCACAGAGCTTTTTCATATCCAAATATTGATGAATGATATGACCAACACGTTCTTTTGATATCTTTAAGGCCTCTGCTATCTCGATCAACTTCATTTTACGGTCATTCAAAATCATTTTGTGAATTTTTTTGATGTTTTCGTCGGTAACCACCTCTTTCGGGCGTCCACTGCGTTCACCGTCCACCGTGCTCATTTCACCACGCTTGAATTTTGCATACCAATTTTGTTGATTTTCCTGGGGCAGAGTCCGGAAAACTCATTATCAAGCCAAGTTTTTGCTTCCACTGTATTTTTTCCCTTCAGAAAACAGTATTTTATCAAAACACGAAATTCCTTTTTTTTCCATTTTTTCACAAATAACAAAAGTTGCTCCACAAAAGACGCTCTATCTCACAAACTAATTGACTTACAGACGTCAAATTTTGACACGAATCATTTGAAGGTTGCCACTATATAAAAATAATATGCATTTAATACTAGCGACGCCATCTATGTGTCAGACCGGGGACTTATCAGCCAACCTGTTATTGGCGCTTGCCTATTGAAGTTGGGGTCGGCAAGGGTTAAACCGAAAAATTCGGATAGGTCAGGCAGCTCAAAAGAGTTTGATGGCAAGAAGTTTGTCAATTTGGGAAGCATTATAGCTTTTACTGGAATTTTCAGGCTGTGAGATGGTGATGCAAGGGTTAATGCACAAGCTTTTGTAACATTTTTGAACGAGTTTCCTCCCATTACCGAAATCGTGGCATTTATGGGTTCGCAAGGCAGTCTTAAGCGTTTCTGAATACGCTCAGAAACGAAAGTGCGCTGTGAACCTTGATCGATCAAGGCACGCACTGTGAACAATTCACCTGATTGGAGAATTGTTACCAATGCCGTTGGGAGTATGACGTTACCTTGGTTTGAAGCGTGCATACTACTAACATCAGCGGTTCTAGGAATGTTGTTAGATGAAGAAGGGGTTTCAGGATTTGAGACAGTGGGAACTTCAGTATGAAGAGTCGAAGAAGGTCTCGAATTTTGCTGATTGGGTGCAGCTTGCTGTATGTGCAACATCGAATGATGTGGCTTTTTGCAATGCATGCATGTAAATTTGCTCTTGCAATCCTTTTTTACATGAGACAGAGCTAAACAGTTTGGGCATATTTTATGTGCTGTTACAAACTTTGTTCTGTCGTGAACAGACATATTTTTGAATGTAGCGCACACTCGAATGAGATGCTGCTCCTTGCATAAAGGACAGCTCCATTTGGGGTTTTTGTTTTCTTGCGCATGGAAAGATTGTGCTCTTGAATTGGGTTTAGAAGTCGTGTTCGACTGTGCGGGGCCTTGCTGTCGCGTTGAAGCATTTGGATAACGGGACTGTGGGGGATTGGAGGTTGAAGGTTGTCTATAATTGTTAACCGTTTCAACAATTTGAGCTCTGGAAATGAGGAAAGTTTCCATTTCTTTCAAAGAGGGTAAGTCTTTATGAGACGTCAAAGATTGGTCCCACAACGAAAGAGTAAATTTCGGTAGTTTCATTGCACATAAATGAACTACGAAAGGGTCCCAATTATCCACACTGATTCTTTGTGACGTCAGTGTCGCAAGACAGTCACTAATAGTGACTTAAATTTTTTGAATCGCTTCACAACTTTCGGTAGTTGCTGAAGGCAAATTCAATAAAAGATTCAATTGATTTGAAAGAAGAACACGCTTATTATCATAGCGAACACGAAGAGCTTCCCATGCTAAAACAAAATTTTCTGCACTGAGTGGGTAATGTTGGACAATTTTTCCTGCATTACCTTTTGTCTTTTGCCTTAAATAATATAATCTTTGTATCGGGTTAAGGCGTGGGTTCTCTATATAAATAGCAGTGAAAAGGTCTCTAAACGCTGGCCAAGTTTCGTAGGAGCCTTCGAAGGGCTCTGTGTCACAAGGTGGAAGGTTTATGCTAGTGTGCAAAGGGGCGTGGTCAAGGCAAATAGATGTTTCGTTAATTGTAGAATGGGTGCCAACTTTGGCAGCAGTACTAAAAGTCTGCACCATCTCGTATATCTTTGCCTTGCAAGAGTGAAATGCTTCGGTGCATTTATCAAATTTCGCACTAGCAGATTTTTTAAATTTATCAGTGCTTGTTTTTCATAAGAGACCATAGCGTCTTCGTAGGCGGTAGCCAAGATGTTCCATCTACGGTCTAGATCAGCTTTTTTTAGACTCAAGAACGCCTTGGGTTAAGTCTTCTAATGGAGTTTGATCGAGTTTTGAACAAAATTTAATTAGGTCATCGGACCTAAAAATGAAAATCGAAGCAAGTTTCACCTTCGCAGAGTTTACGGCCTCGTTTTCGCTTTGAGACATTTTGAAAAAAGAGAGATGGAATAAATAAGAGTTTTAATCAATAAAAAACTGCAAGAGTCTGATTTTTCGACAAATGACCTATAGAATTCGAGAAAGAGTAAAGAAAAAAACATTTTTTTTCCTATATTTGAGGTTCCAAAAATTCTTGTTTACACCGACTGTAGGGTGTAAGACTTTTTCTCTTCAACGTGAGTTTGAACAAAAAAGAAAAATAATTTTTTTTTATTTTAATTTTATTTAGTATTTTGAGGTTAAAGAAAATTTGATCTTTTTAGAACGAAGTTCTTTATGAAACGATAGCGACAGGGGACCTAGTCGAGAAAAAGTGAAAACCGCTATAAAATCCGCGTTACCTAAATTGAAGTTCGCAAAAAAGGGTATAATAACCTTTGCAAAAAGAAAGAAATATACATATATTTACGTAAAATGACTTGCTGATGCGGCCGAGATATTATACTTTTTTAGGCGACACTTATTTCCGACGATATCCCGAAAAAACAATTAATTATTAAATTCAGAAACTACACAAAAACATACAAGCATAAATGCATTCAAACAAAACAAAACAATATGTGGTGCTGCCAGACTGAACGTTTTTAGAATAACTCCGATTAGTAGGTTTTTGCAAATATATAAGGGCACTTTAGGTAGCTTATAATTTTTTTGCGCTATCAAAGTATACATCAATTCGTACATAATTAAAACATATTTAAAATCATCGTCTGTACTCCGGGGGCTGCGGATGTAATATCGGTGTGAAAACTATCGATACTTTAAAACATCTTTATGTATGAAAATTAGCATTTTCGAGACTATCTCATTTGCGATGGAAAACCCTTTACACGTATGCTTTTTCAGTTCCAGTATATTCTGCTTAGCTGACTTCGTACTTTAAGGGGTCAACGCTGTTGAAGTAAATTAAAATCAATTAACGAGCTCATTCTTCTGAAGAATGGAAATCAGAGTTGAAATTTCGATGACAGGTCGACAGAAATATAGGAAATGTTTGACTTAAATGCAACCCTGTGAGTCTGATTACTTGTAATAAGCGTATGCGTTCAAGTAGCGAAAGTAAGTCAAAGTACTTATTTGTTTCTATACCCAGCGTAAGCAACGTATCTTGTAACAGCCAGAATAACGCTCCGTAGATATAGACATATATATATATATATATATTCTTGATCAGGATCAAAAATTCGATTTAGACATGTCCGTCTGTCCGTCCGTCCGTGTCCGGATCTCCTCCGAAACGGCTGGACCAATCAAGTCGAAATGTGGCACACAGGTATATCGGGGTCCGAGTATGATCCTAACTAAAAATGGAAGACATCCGCTCACTGCCACGCCCACAAATGAATTTAATGTGTTTTCAGTAAAATGCTTGTAACTTGCGAACCACTCAACACATTTCATTGATATTTGGTGTACTGGTAAACTACAAAAAGGGACATATCCTGGAAAAAAATGGACACCGCCCTCCGTGAGCCACGCCCACATATAAGGGTTTATCGTAACGTGTGAAGTAAAAGGCGTAGAAACTTCAAATTCGCAACATAGGTTGACCAAGACGAATGAAAGGTGCAGGAAAAAATTTTATGAGGCCCGCCCACTGTCACGCCCACAAATGGAGAATTTTCGTAACTTCCGAAGTAAAAGGCATAGAAGCTTCAAATTCGCAACATAGGTTCACCAAGGCCAATGGAAGGTGTAAGGAAATAATTAATGTGGCCCTCCCACTGCCACGCCCACAAATAGAGAAGCAAAACATAGTGCGCTCATAATGTCGGGACGCTGGGTATTTCAAAGTCGGGCTTGACCGATTTTAGCTTTCTTACTTGTTTGTTAATAAAATTAATAATTGGACGGCGTTCTTTTAAGAATTCAAGTGTTGTTAAAGACATTCTGATATGTTACTCAAAAATACAGCAAAAAATGTCGGGTAGGTGCGTTTTTCGCGTAAGTGCATAAAATTGTCTGGAAAATAATTGAATGCAGCTAAGCAAAATATACTGTATCGCATTTTCGCTTGTTAAAAACAGTTGAAAACAACAAACAGCCGTCTTGTATACATAAATTTTTCGATTAATAAAAACAATTGAGTTTTGCGAAAAACCTTGCTGCGAATTATATTTACTAACATTTATAAATACCATAATGAACTTCGTTCTTATCTGGTGTCCTATGACACAACTCAACTTGTTTTTCCGTGAGGGTATTTAATTCGGTTTTCCTAATTAAATAATTGCAAATAAGAAAGCTGAAAAAGAGTTTATATGAATGTAATATAATATTTGCAATATAAATGTCGCAAGCCAACCGCCTATCGCCGACCGTAGGGTGCACTGTTCGATCGCAAATCAAAGTGCTCTGCCTATGCACAATTTGACTGCACCAAATGCAAAAGTAGAAAAAACAACCAAAATCAAATTTGATGTGTACCAAATGGTATAAGCGTTATATACGAATTCAACGAAAAAAGAGAGAGAGAACAAAAAGCCAATTTTTTTTTTTCGGGTGCTGCTAAATTTGCGTATTACAGCAAAGAATTGATCTTTCTATTTGATTTTAGGTTTGCTTTTTCTTCTTTTATGCGTGTACTAATTTTCAGTAAAGAGAGCGTGGGACAACAAAAAAAAAACCGTTTGTAATATGAGCTGTACTTACTGCTATTCAGCAGTGCTAAGTACAGGTGCACTGTAAGTATGTATATAGACACAAAGTGCAACGACCGTTGTTCCTCTCGTTATATGTTTATTAGAGTTGGCGCGTTTTTTAGCGTTGGTCGCAACTCTAACAATATGTATATTAAGCTCTATATATGTATGTATGTGTGAAAGGATTTTCCGCTATTTTCTCACTGAGTTCCATTTTAATAATTTGTAAAATTTTATAAAAATTTAATATTGGGAAAGAAAGAAGAAGAAAAAATTTTTTTTTCCTTTTTTTTTTTTATTTTTCTTATTTTTTGTTTCTTAGTGGACTGTAATTTAAATACTTAGGTGTTCTACATGGACCGAGAAATTAACGGAAAATAAGAAATAATTGGGAAAAATATGTGTGGTTTTTTTTTTTTTTTTAGAACGAAGTTCTTTATGAAACGATAGCGACAGGGTACCTAGTCGAGAAAAAGTTAAAAACCGCTATAAAATCCGTGTTACCTAAATTGAAGTTCGCAAAGAAGGGTATAATAACCTTTGCAAAAAGAAAGAAATATACATATATTTACGTAAAATGACTTCCTGATGCGGCCGAGATATTATACTTTTTTAGGCGACACTTATTTCCGACGATATCCCGAAAAAACAATTAATTATTAAATTCAGAAACTACACAGCCACATACAAGCATAAATGCATTCAAACAAAACAAACCAATATGTGGTGCTGCCAGACTGAACGTTTTCAGAATAACTCCGATTAGTAGGTTTTTGCACATATATAAGGGCATTTTAGGTAGCTTATAATTTTTTTGCGCTATCAAAGTATCCGTCAATTCGTACATAATTAAAACATATTTAAAATCATCGTCTGTACTCCGGGGGCTGCGGATGTAATATCGGTGTGAAAAATATCGATACTTTAAAACATCTTTATGTATGAAAATTCGCATTTTCGAGACTATCTCATTTGCGATGAAAACCCTTTACACGTATGCTTTTTCAGTTCCAGTATATTCTGCTATCTAACTTAGCACTTTGAGGGCTCAACGCTGTTAAAGTAAATTGAAAGGAAGTAACGAGCTCACTACTTTGAAGAAAGGAAATCAGAGTTGAAATTTCGATGACAGGTCGACAGAAATATAGGAAATGTGTGACTTAAATGCAACCCTGTGAAACCGATTACTTGTAATAAGCGTATGCGTTCAAGTAGCGAAAGTAAGTCAAAGTACTTATTTGTTTTTATACCCAGCGTAAGCAGGGTATATTAGGGTATCTTGTAACAGCCAGAATTACGCTCCGTAGATATAGACATATATATGTATATATATTCTTGATCAGGATCAAAAATTGAATCGATTTAGACATGTCCGTCTGTCCGTCCGTCCGTGTCCGGATCTCCTCCAAAACGGCTGGACCAATCAAGTCGAAGTGTGGCACACAGGTATATCGGGGTCCGAGTATGATCCTAACTAAAAATGGAAGACATCCGCTCACTGCCACGCCCACAAATGAATTTAATGTGTTTTCAGTAAAATGCTTGTAACTTGAACCACTCAACACATTTCATTGATATTTAGTGTACTGGTAAACTACAAAAAGGGACATATCCTGGGAAAAAATGGACGCCGTCCTCCTCGAGCCACGCCCACAAATAAGGGTTTATCGTAACTTATGAAGTAAAAGGCGTAGAAACTTCAAATTCGCAACATAGGTTCACCAAAGCGAATGAAAGGTGTAGGAAA
>JAIPUU010000084.1:0-21666 GCA_020466095.1 Chlorops oryzae
TGGAAAATTGCAATCATTGTCTCAAGTATATTTTTCCTCCAAGCTTATTCAGCAAAGTAAGACCAAAGTATTCCAAACCATTCAAAAAGCAACAGTTTCTTTTTCACTTTTTTTCTTTCCTTTTTTCGAGGCACAACACAAACGACTGAAAATTGGCAAGTAACGAATGATAGGAAGGAGCGAAGAAAAATTGCATAAAATATACAATGTGGGCTCGAGCCCATTTCTATTTGAAGTTTTGTTATGCAAAATTGTCGCAAAGCGGCTTACGCTAGGGATGTCTACAGCTTTCAAGAACGCGTTGTCTTTTTCGAATCACATTTTGAATTGAAGAACAGTCCACATGCCAGAGTAGATGGTTTACGGTGTACAAAACATTGAGGTCTATTAAATATAAATCTAAAAAAAAAAAAAAAAAAAAAAATTATTTCCAACTTAACCCAGTAGTCAGCGGAGCCACCACAACACTAGCGATTTCACTAGTCACTGGGTGTCGGGATCGGTCCCTTCCTATCCAAGACGCTGGCGAATTTAACATTACGATCTCATTGCCGGGGACAGGTCGTCCTTTTATGCGCCACCTTTAACCAGTCATTTCGCTAGCGAAAAGGGGCAGGAAAATGGCCTAGCACCAGCGACTGAGAAAAAAGAAAAATTTCATTTTTTGTTTTGACTTTTTTTAAATTTATTTATTTTATTAATTATTAATATTTTTTTTGTTTATCTTTTTTTTTTTATATCTTTTTTATTTTAAATCTTTTTTATCTTCTCTTAAAATTTTCTCGCCTCCACGGAGCCTCGAACCGCTGACCACCAGATCGCTGGGCGAATGCCTTAACCATTACGCTAAACGAACGAACTTAATTTCTTGGTCAAAAATCTCACTTGAGTTGAGGGTTGCTCAGATTTTGGGAAACGTACAATTTAGCGAATTTTTTCACTCCAAAAATTGTTTACTTGAAAATGAACCATTTAAAAAAAAAATAATAATAAAACCTTAAAATTTAGGGGGAAATGTTTGTCTTCCAAAATAACTGAACTATGAACAAACAAAAAAAAACTCTAATTTATAAAAAAGTAAAAAATTTAGGAAAAATTCTCGCCGCCCGCAGGGATTGAACCCCGAACCTCTCGGCTATCGAGTCATAGTTTGAACCACTGCGCTATCGAACGCTTGACGGGCAAATGATCAGAATGCGACGTAAAAGCAGACAACAGCAAAAACAATCATACGCAGCGAATAGGGAAATGTGAGCTGAGGCCTATCTACTCTTTCAGGTTCATGTGGTAGGTGAAATGGCTAGTCATCAAGGACTGGCACTTTGGCATGTCACAAATATCGGGGGCGACCTACTGACTACTGGGAAATAACAAAAGTTCCAACTGCATTGATATGCTTAAGGCCAAATTGTGTGCTAATGAAACTCACGACGACCACAGTTTGATAAGTGAACGACACTTTATTTTTTTTAGCATACTCAACGTACTTATGTACATACATTCATACATACATCTATGCTCAGTTGCGGTCGATTCGATGAAATTCATTAATAGTAATGATGTCGTTGGTCACGTGCCAACGTTGTTTCCAGCTGCACTGCGCTTACGCCAATCAAGCCAGAAAGCCTTTTTGGTTGTGCTCATTATCCAATAATTTCTTCCAATGCATAGGAGGCAGAACGCCTATACGTATAGGTTATTATGCGGTTGAAAAAAAATTGTCCCATTGGGCGACACACAATTATTGTTCAACAATACGCACTTTGTGAGAGTCTGTGAGTTGAACTTATGGTACTGATTATATTTTTTATACCGAGGGAATATTGCGTTTGTGCGGTTGTTTGCAGCACCCAGAACCACTCGAGATAGACCAGAAATGATCAGCACCACCAGGAGATTCGATTTAGAATTTTTTTACCGAAAGCAAAAGATCATTTCGAACCATTCTCAAGGGTACCGAAGGTATTAGGATCTGTCATGAAATTCCCAAAACTGCCCCAAAATCTGAGTTATTCGAGATATTTCAATAAAATTTGGAATTTGAGCTTATATGTATGTACATTAGGGGGGACATAGTGTTGTATGGAGATTCTTAGTAACAAGTTTTTGATACGCTGTAACCTCTTATTTTGTGAGGTTTGGTATAAAAATGCATGAGCCAAAAAATGGGGAGGGTAGGGTGTCGGCAAATGGCTCCTCATCGGGATCAAAGATGGGTTTTAAAACGAGAAAAAAATCCATGGAAAAGCTTTTATAACTGTCCCAGAGTCGCTCCTAGAGGGGTAAAATCTAAGACCGACCCCCATTATTTTTCTCCCCGAATATTTTCTCTGAACACAAATATGCCACCTATCTCTCCTCCTTAAGGGGGGGGCTCCATACAAAAAAAATATTTTTATAAATTTTCCCCCCACCGTCGTAACTAGCCCAGAGTGCCCCTAGAGGAGTCAAATGTATGACTGACCCCATCAACTTTGTCCCCCTAACATTTTTTTCCAACATACTGACACCCTATCTCCCCTCCTCCTTAGGGGTCACCCATACAAAATTACCTTAATTTTATCACAATTTCATACAAAATGGCTGTCACTACAGTCAAACCCCTCCTAGGGGGATGATATATATGACCGACCCCATTATTTTTTTTATCCCAAATATTTTCTTCAAACATACCCACCCTCTATCTCCCCTCTTAGGGGGGTCCCCATACAAAAATAGGCTTAAATTAAAGCAAAATGCCTCACGAACTTCAATCTATATTTATAGATGCCGTAAGAACAAGAACGAGCATGTTCAGTATGTATATTCGAAAAATTTACAAAATTACCTTTTAAACCAGCCTAATATGAAGAATATTGGATTCGTTTTTGGTTGTGTTTTAATAATATTTTATAATTATTACCTTTTTTTAAAACTGAATTTTGGGTTCCATCCCCTAACTGGCCAAATAATGACCCTAGTAGAAAAAAATAAATTTTCGATTCAAATGCCGCAAACCTCAATCTATGACGAGTTTTTTGAGACTATTACCATTAAAATCGGTTTGTGGTTTCTATTCATAAAATTAATTCAAAACAAATATTTTTTGAAACGCATTATTCACTGTTTTCACGTGGACATACAATAGCTTCAGTGGTAAAAGGGCGGTTTTCATTGGTCATATGAGGCCCTTATTGTCTTGCAAATCTGCGAACACTTTATCCTAATGGTCGTCGTCTTAATGCATGTTTAAAAATATATTTCGACTTATATACATAGCTAACTCTTTATCTGTGTCGGGTGTTGTATTGTCAGGTTCGCCGCATTATAACACCCTTACTTGTCTCTTATTGTACTTTTTTTTTAAATTTTTTATTTGGTTCTCATAAATAAGCACGTAGTAAAGAGGAATAGATTTGCATCAGATTTTGAAATCGGAACAAAGAGCATTCTGGCCAAGTTTTGGCGGAAGTGGAATACAAGCGTGTGCCTCCAAGCCTGCAAGGCACAATTAAAGTTGACAACTTGCAACAATACAATTTTGGTATTATTAATAAGAGTAGAATCATGTTTTTTTTTCTAATCGGAATTGAATCCGGTATTTATATTTCGGGATCTATAAATAGACTTACCCATTGCTTTCGGATCCAGTTGATAAGGCGGTATACCACAGTGTGCAGGGGGAGGTGTTGTTAACGGATCACCATTGTGACAAAAAAAAGGAGGTAGACCAATTTTGTTTGCCTGCAAATAAAAGATTTAAAAAAAATTAGTGGTTAAACAAATAGACGCGATATCAATAAAAAATTGTTTAAGGTCTAAGGACGTTTATGCCCGATTCATGTTGGATAGAGAGTATACGGCATATTTTCATCCGTGTGCTTGCTTCAAAAAATACACTGCAATAAATATATACATACATAGAAAGAATTCGCACGTTGTCTTCCATTCTGACTTTGTCCTCAAACTTTGTACACTCTAAAAAAAAAGGCTGAATTTCACTTACAACCGCACAAACGCAATATACCCTCGACACAGAGTGTGTCGGGTATAAAAAGAATGGTTTCAAAGTTTGTGAGTGATATTTTTCATTATAAAATATCGAAAATCGATACTTAAACTTTAATATCGAAATACGATATTTCTTGATCACCTCCAATTGGTTTGGTAATTAAAAAACAAGTGCCAGCTAATCGAAGCCGACTAAGCGAAGAGCATAATAATCAACGAATAGTTTTGATTTCAGCACCTAAGAGCTATTGGCTTTCAAAAAAGTCAAAATTGAACATCCCAACACCCCTTAAAATTAATGTTATTAAAATAAGGTACCATAATTTGTTTATTTTTATTTCGTTCAAAATATGTTTTTACCTACTTTTTTGTTATACAATTTTTATTTTAATTAACAAAGCGAAGTTATGTATACAATAAAATTAAAACTTGACTATAAAAAAAAATTTATACATTTACCTCATTTTACACCTAATCCCTTGTAAAACATAAATTTTTTATGGGCTTTAAACGAAATTAGATAAATGTTCTATTTAAAAAAATATGTTTTCCAGCTCTTTGAAGTCTTAGTACATGAGAAACCCAGTAAACAATGGGATTATTCAAAGATTAATCTTGGATTACTCCTTTTGGAGCAATGGATTACACCTCAAATCTCCGAGCCTCATGTATTTTGTACTCCTTTTTAGCATTGCATGTCCTCACGGGCGAGCAATCCTTTTGAGTCCCAATGGAGGAAAAAAAAAAAAGTTATTGCTCCATCTCTGCTCGATTTAGGCATTTCTCCTAAATTTTTTACTAGGAAGGTGCCTAGTTTGTATACATAAACTGACAAAATACCTTAATGCAAATAGGCGGGTTGTTAAAAAATAAATAAAAATGATGGGTATATCGATATATTTTTGCGATAAATAAATATCGATGTTCCTTTCAGTCGATATTACCGAACTCGATATTTTTCCAATATCGCCCATCCCTACTTCAAATGATCGATTTTCACGCATATTTTTGGGTTCAACTCGTTACAAGTTATATTTAACGACGATAGGTCACCATCGAATGCGTCCGTGTATAAAATCTACAATGGCAGCGGCCAGCGGGAAAATTCGTAAGTAAAGTATAAAATTTTTGTATGAATCGGCAATGGAATGTAAAACTTAATCAGTAAAGCCTTACTGATTACTAGAGCTGGAAAAAATATGCTCCAAAATTTTTTAAATATGCATGCAAATATGCTCAAGAAAGTGGATAAATATGCTCGAAATTATGCTTTTGTAAATCGGCTGTTATTCTCAAAAAAAATAACAACTTATATGTACTTAAAAAATTACCTTTTTTGTTATAAAGATTATATAAAACCTTCAAGTGTTCAATCTAATCGCATTCGAATTTTTATTTTTTAAACTGAGCGAATTGGCCAAGAACAAAGCCAATTTTTAACTGGTTAAGAATACCCGTTGATTTTTTTAAAGTTTCCAAATGACTATTACATTTTATGATGACATGTTTTTTAAGATTTTCGAATGAAAAGATTTTCGCCGTTCACCAAACACGAACTTGTATTGAGAGAATATTCGCTAGCATTCATAGAGGTGGTTGGCGTGTATCTAAATATTGATATTTCAGTGGTGAATCGAATTCCTTCCGTCGAAGACGGCTTAATTTCAACTGAACGTAGCAATGAATTGAAAACTTTGGCTAAGTTCTAAGCCTTGCGTCTCTAGTTTCGTTATTGCATGGACATGCTATTAAATTTTGTTTTAATATAAAGCACACAAACACTTAATTGGCACAACTCAAAATTTTGCAATTCTCGGGCCAACAGCTAATAGCTCTCGACACCAGTAGAAACAATTTGTTTTGTAAATTTATATTATTCTTAAATAAGTGCAGAATCAATAAATATCAATGTTAAATTTCCAAATGTTCCTTTTCCTGCAGTAAAATATTGGCAAACATGAAAAAAGCTATCAAAAAATTTTTGAATTGTGCCGGTTTAGTGATTAGTGTTCAATAAGCTTATTGAGGCTTTATGTCCTGCAGAGCAAATATTGTTTTGATCTTCCAAGGACCAAATTTTGTTAAAACCAAAATTGTGTATCAATTCATTTTCAATAAATGTTGGGTTGGAGTCACGGGTCGTGACAAAGTAGGTCTAAACAATGACCAATGTAAAATGGCACATTTTGTGTTCAATGTTTTTGGAGTTGCCAGATGGATAAAAATCTTTATTTGGTCTGTTTTACATAAAATTTATGAAAACCAATGACCAGAATCACTAAAATATGCTCATTTTATGAATATTTAACAAGAAATGTTGCCTGACAAAAATAGAAAATTTATGCAAAAGCATATGTTTTATGCTCAAGCATATTTTTTCCAGCTCTACTGATTACTGTTATGTATATGTAAACAATAACTTGAAATCATCACTTTAAGATGATGAACTTTCTGTGAGCAAGTAAAGGTAATGCCTGTGCTGTATAGAGAATCTTATGCTCTAGATAAGTTATCTAACTTCTTAAATTTTACCTAACGAGAGGTAAGCGGAATCGGTAATGCACGAATTTAAAACGACATCGCTGTGTTTAAAATAACGCTCTCCGCAACGAGTTCTTCGGATGAAATTTCTGTAGAAAAATTCCCATTTTACTCACTGGAAATTAACCAAGTAATTTCAACAAAAATAAAAGAAAACTGTTTTTTGATTCTATTTCTTACAGGGTTTTGAATTATTCTAATCAAACTCAACAGGTAAGCCCGAGAATTTATCACCGCTTCAAGTTGAAAGCACCTCCGATTTAAGGCATCCGGAATGAAATTTTTCCTCGATCCTCGACTAATCCCATTTCAATTCCCATCCGACAATTTTGTTTAGCATTAAGACGCACTCACAGTGAAATTCCTTTCACTACAGTCCTTCAGTTTAGCGCAAGCTCTTATACCATATTTGGGATTTTGATTTCAGCTGTGCATGCATATGCGTGTTTGTTTGGTGCACTTATTAGTCGTTTTTCTTCCACGAATAGCAGTGCACATCAACTGCTCAATGTGATTGTATTGGTGCATAGAGTGGGCGGAGGAGGAGGTCATATTGTGGATTTAAATGGAAATAGAAAAAACGCACTTCGTGGGGTTGATAATATAGCGCGCTCTCCATTGCAAGGCGGCAGGAGGCGTCGCAGGGTTTGCAGCCAAATCAGCTCGTTGCTCATTCTATACTGGCCTCTTCCTTTTCCATTGCTTTCGCCTTCGCCTTCGCCTTACTCGCAGCACATTCGAAATCTTTTCCGCCTAGCGCTTTCTTTTTCTATGTGCGAATGTGTATGCACATGCTATCCAGCTCAAATGCGAACATGTATATTTATATAAACGGGCATATATGTATGTGTGTGTGTGTATACATACATATATGCACGCTGCAAAGTACGCAGTTCTATACCGAGTGCTAACATATTCAAGTGATTTTAAGGGTTGTTGCCGTTGCCTGCCGATTGTGTTCGCCCGGTCGTCTTCTCTGGCAGCGAGAGCTTTCTTCTTTCGATATTTTTTTTAAAACCATGTCCATTCGAGAAATAGTCAGCCCCTTGAAAACAATTCGTTTCCATCGATTTTAATGACACAAGCGGAAACATGTTATTGGCAAGGCGTTATTGCGGAGAAGCTCCAAAAATTATAAGTATTGGTGGCTTTCCGTTTATATACATGCATACATAACTACATATGTACATATGTATACTTATATATATTTAAATAAAATTGCTCATACATCGGGGCCTAAAGCAAAAATTGTTTGATGCGACCAAATATTGAGGAATATGTTCATGAAAAAAGATGTTAGACGATTCTGAGATCTGCCCTATATGCAAACATAATTTCATAAGAATCGTACTAGCCGTTTCGGAGGAGTTTGGTAACCTCCACACGAGAATTTTATATAGGTTCTTATAAGATAATCTTATAACTTTTTACAGTTAACATAAAGAAATTAATAAAGTTAGACGAGATTTTGTGCTTTGTATTACAGAATTTTTTAAACGAGATACCCTAAAGTGTAGTTCAGGTAGTTTTTAGACTTTTGGTTACCTTTTCAGGTATACCCATACTGTAAGCGGATTTTTGTAACCGAAGACCGATATGGTTAAATCAGAACTGACCACTTACATAAGTGGTGTCACGGGTGCGTTTTTTTTATATTTATTTTGAGCATTCAAACAATTTAAGGGGACCTTCTGGTGTAGAATTTTTTGAAAATTGATTTTTTTTTTATATATTTCGGAAGAATAGACTTTTAAGAATATGCTGGCAAAGTTTCGTGAAGATATTGACAATATTTGTTTTGCTACAGCCTTTTTAGAAGGTGGAGACAGCAGGCAGCGCGCTTGATCAAAGCAACTTTGAACGCGTTTATCTCAAAACTACTTTTTTTGACCTGGTGTAAATGAAAACAACAAAAAAAACCATCGAACCGATTTGTCTGGAATTTTTATATATTATTCATAACATCAATGGCTATGGCCCGAACTAGAATCGAATTTTTATTTCAAGAACTTCATATTTTTTCATCAAAAAAATGGTCAAAAAAAGGGGAGTTTTTGATGGTTGAAATAAAAAATTGCGCCATTTTGTCAATTAAAAAAAAATTTTTTTTATTCTAGTTCCTGCCATAGCCGCATTCATTCTGATTAATAACATATTTTTGTTTTTTTTTTCGATTACCAGAACTGCCAAAATCTTTCACACCACGGAGGTACTTTTTTAAAGAGGGTCCACTTCAACGCCATTTTTAAAATACAAAAAAAAAAAAAATTACAACAACATTTTTTATTTTTTGTCAATAAAGAATATAATAAGCCTGCATACTTAGAAAATCGTTTTTTATTTGGCTTAATACCAAAAAAAAATCATGAAAATACCCTAAATTTTCGTGCTCTAGACCAGAAGGTCCCCTTAAACTCTTCTGGGTGCCCCAAATTAAAATGATTTCTTATTGACGAGGTGGTGCAACCTTTTCAGAAAAGTCCTCTTAAATATTTTACAATTTCCCTTATATTTTTATCAGGACTGAAATAATTCCAGATTTCAGTTAGCAAACAGAATGACACGAATTTTTTGTGTGCTAACGTAATGGCATGTGGGACTAACAGAATGTGCAAGAATATTTAATGAGCAAGAATTAATTATTCTGAAATGATCTCGAGGGAGTGTGCATTTTTTATTCGAATTATTAGTCTTCCATTTGCGAATCAACTTACATAGCTGACATGACTTTTAACTCCTAAGGTCTCTTAAATTGTCATTTACACAGACTTAAGAAAAAAACAAGTAAAGGTGTTATAGTCAGGCGAGCCTGACAATAAAATACCCAACACAGACACACATGTTCAAATAATTTTTAAAATACACCCAAAAAACAGAACCACTAAGAGAGAATATTCACACTTTTTATTCACAGGTTTTAAAGCCCTTTAGGGGCACCATATACCGACGTGTGTTAAATTTCTTTATAAAAACCGCCCCCTTGATACGCCCACTTTTTAAATTTTTTTGCAATTCTAATCGTAGGCTTAAATATACGCTCAAATTCTAAGTTTCATTGAAATATTTCGAAAAAGTCAGATTTTGGGGCAGTTTTGAAATTTTTGTGACAGACCCTAGTACTGGAGGTACCCCTAAAAATGGTCCGATCGGGTCCATTCTCGAACTTGTGAATTTCGTCAAGATAGCTCAACTTCTTCGATAAGATAACTGTATACAGACAGGCGGACAGACAGACAGACGGACAGACAGATAGACGGACAGAGAGATAGACGGACAGACAGACAGACGGACATGGCTAAATCGAATCTCCTGGTTACGCTGATTATTTCTATATAAATATTTTTTGTGTGGTCTATCTTGACTGGTTCTGGGTGTTACACACAACCACACAAACGCAATATACCCTCGATACAGAGTGTGTCGGGTATAATGACGACATAAGGGCCAACACATAATTGATACGAAGAAACCGATAACTAATTTTCTGTTTATCAGCTTATACAGCTGATACTTATCTTCAACATCAGCTATTTTTAATAAGAACTGTGGCACACCTGCATCCGCATGACCTCCGCATCGATGACTGTGAATGCGCAGCTTCGCCTTTACGTCTGCGGATGCGATAGTTTGCAACATCCCTGATTAACATCGTAAGTCCGAGGATTGAATAACCCGCTTTACTGAAACTAATCAATCTTTGAATGCTTTGAGGCATTCCGATATTTTTTATATGAAGGATTTAGGTATAAAAACTATGCCTCTTTCGCAGCTATTTACAGGGCCTTAATTAGGGTGTTGTCGATTGTATTATCTAAGGATTAATCAAAGTTATTATTAAACTTTATATTGTACACTTAGATCTAATTAGTCTGTAGCATGATACAAGAAAACAAGATAGCGCCACTTGAGAGAGGAAACGTCACAAACTCAAAATCGCGATTCGTTGTTGTTGTTTCCCATGTTAAACCGGCTTTTTACTTTTTTAAATAGCATGGGAAACAACAACAATTTCTTGCTCAGTGACGTCACAAACTCAATTTTCGGCTCTCAGAGAGAGCCACAAAACAGCGGTACTGAAGTGGCGCTATCTTGTTTTCTTGTATCATGGTCTGTAGCTTTCTAGCTTTTCGTAGACTGAACTTTATTAAATAATTAAAATAAATAAAAAATTATAGTCGCAACTTATTTTCTTTCTTAATTTTTTCTTAGGGCCAATATTACGAAGCATATTTAAAAAAATTTTTAAATTAAACTTAAAATTTTTTAAAAATAAATTCCCTTTTCAATATCGCAATTTTTTAAGCATCGAAATTTACGGCAGCACCGTCTACTTCCAGGGCTGTGAGTACATTTGACAGCTGATTAGATCGTTATTTTTAAAAACGAATTCTATAAAGAGCCATTGTAATAGGGCATTTACATATACGTTTTAGCGCTCCTCGTTTAAGCTAAAACGACTAAATCAAAACGGGGTGTTTACATATGCGCATGTCGTTTTGTCATTTTGTGGTTATCGTTTGTTTGCTTAACACGTGAAATATGAGTGAATATTGTAATTTAGAATAGAAGCAATTATTGAAATTGCGTTTGTTTTCTACATTGGTTGTGGAATTAACCTCACATTTTTTAAATTAGAAATTTCAATGATAATATGTTTTGCAGTTTTATAGTGATGACAGGCATACTTTAGGCCCCGCATGCCAAGCCCACGTAAAAATTGAAGACATAGAAATGAGTTGGAGTTTCAAATTTCATCAGTTTCTCGAAATTTTTTGGTTTTAAAGTAGTTTTTCTTATTTTTACAACATACCCTACTACTGGGTGACCCTTAAAGATGAGCAGATGAACCATACCTCGAAATCATGTACCTACTCGCAAATCAGCACATCGAATTTTATTAAGACAGCCCAACTGCTTTGATATGAAATTTTTAAATAGACGAATGTTTTTTTTTTTGCGGTTTATTGGAGGGGGTTCAGGATTTTACGCACGTACGAACAAACGCAATGTACCCTCGACACATATTGTTTGCCTTTCGTGTGCAAAAACAAAAGCCTGTTTACCAAGATAATTCAGTTTTGCGGCATTCCAGAACATAATTTGATGAAATAACATTTGCATCCGCAGAATTTAAAAGGGCATTTGGTTTTTCAAGGATTTAACTCTCCCGGAACTACTTTTCGTATAACTTCAGGGAAGATCCACTTTTAGTTTTTAGTTTTTTTTTTTTCTACAATCAACCATTATTTATATAATCCTACACTGAGCGAACTTTACCATGATTTTTTTAAATGGGCGCATTGTTATTCACAGTCCTTTTTGATTTTCGAACAGAACGAAAAATTCAAAAGAAAAATTGTCGAGTCAACAACATTTTTGGTTGATTTGAAAGGAAATATTTTTAATTACATTTCTTTTCGTTCGGTATAATTCTCACTTGTTTCATAAAAAAGGACACATAAGATATGTATTCATCTTAGAACTTTTGAAGCATTGCGAAAGCAGTCACGACAACGAAGTGACAAAATCGGATGAAGTCCATCCGATGGCTATTTTTATACCCGACACACTCTGTGTCGAGGGTATATTGCGTTTGTTGGGTTGTGTGTTAACACCCAGAACCAGTCGAGATAGACCAACAAAATTGTATATAGAAATATTCAGCGTCACCAGGAGATTCGATTTAGACATGTCCGTCTGTCTGTCCGTCTGTCCTGTATACAGTTATCTTATCGAAGGAGTTGAGCTATCCTGACAAAATTTTGGTATGCGTGCTCACGGGGACATGAGTAAGAACAAGTTCGAGAATGGACCCGATCGGACCATTTTTAGGGGACCTCCAGTACTGGGTCTGTTATGAAAATCACAAAAACTGCTCTAAAACCTGAGTTTTTCAAGATATTTTGATGAATCTTGGTTATTTGAACATGCTTAAAGGCAAGTAATATGATTTCAAAAAAATTTGAAAAGTGGGCGGGCATAAGGGCGTTTTTCGAAAATTGTCTCCTACACCCGAAATTCAAATGGGACTTGAACGAAAGTTGGCACGTATGCTTCCTTGATAGCCAGTAACGTCCTCCCCAAAAATTTTTCGAAGAACCATTATTAAGGGTACCTCTAGTACTAGGGTCTGTCCACAAAAACCCAAAAATGCCTCAAAAGCGGACCTTATTGAAATATTTCAATGAACCTTAGAATTCAAAGCGTATATATAAGGGTCCGATTAGAATCTCAAAAAAATTGAAAAATTGGGCGTGGAAAAGGGCGGGTTTTTTTATAAAGAAATTTAACAAAAGTCGGTATATGGGCCCAATATGTCCTTAAACACCTCTTGATATTAAAAATTATTCGAACATAAGTGTCTGTGTCGGGTATTCTATTGTCAGGCTCGCCTGACTATAACACCCTTACTTGTTTGGGGTTATGTTCAGCAGAGGGTTCTGTGGCCATTTGCTTTGAATGTTAATTAAATTTTTTGACATTTATTCTTACATGGGTATTTTTGAAAATTTTTTTTTATAATAAAAATTATCTTGTCATTTCAATTATGTCCGTGGTTAGTTCAACAATTTAAATTTAAATCCATTTTTGAAAATTATCATGTCAATTCAACCTGAAACATAATTGATTCAAAAGGAAAATCTTTATTTTTTTCAACAAGAAAAATTTGTAAATTAAAAATATTCCTTGTTGAAGCCGTTTTGTATGTTTTTCCATTTGATTTAACCAGTTTTCTTGTTTAATTTTTTTTCTGTGTATGTACAGGATTCCGCTCTACTGCGTTGTGTGTAGGGTTGCCAACCATACTAGATAATATAGTATCTACTTATTTCTGATCGATATACTTTATACTTTCATGGAACAATAAAGTATCCTGAAATACTTTGAGTCATTTAATATAGACGGCAAGTTTGTAACAAAGGGAATGAAAACGATTATGTAATTCATTGAACTAAAGAAATACAGTGGACACTCTCTAAAACGACCTCCTCTAATATGACAAATTTCTCTCTATAGCCAACCTCAGGCCTTATTTCCCTAAATAGATATTCATCTTTATTTTCTTCATAACACCAAATTCATCATAAAATACATATAGCTTCTAGAGCCTACAAATAAATCGCAGATTGGCAACTTAAGTAATACTTAACTATTAAAATACGTAGTCCCTAATGTATCAAATGTTCTTAAAAAGGTGAAACAAATTTAGACCAACTAAAACTCTTCTGCAAGCATTAAGAAAGTGTTATCTTATGAACAAAAGTGTACTTACTACCAGTAAGTTACTAGTACTTTGGTCTAAAAAGAATAATTTAAATGAATTTCGATTCGGTAGCATTCAAACCCGGGCCATGTTCAGATTGCTAGCCGAGCTCGCTAACAAATATTGCCATGTCGAGTTATACCAGGAACTGACAGGAAATACCTTCTATTAAGTTCAAACGTAAGTTTATGCACAAATTAATTCTTCATTCCTCAAATAAAAAATTATTGTATTAGACTGTGAATTTTATAAAGGAATAAAATCCCTGTGCTATTCGGTTAAACGATACATGATGTCAAGAGTGAGGCCATTTTCCCTAGCAAAATCGAAATTCCCAGGTTCATAATCCCATACAGATTACTAAAGGTGTGTAAAATTAGAATAAATATGATATCATATGTAAACCTGAAACATTAATATGATTAAATGTGCGCATTTTATGATAATATATACATATACCCATGTGCAAAATACAAGCAAAAAGTAAGAAGGGGGAACGAAGGATGTGGACCCACAATAAATGTAAACAGATTTTCGGGTTAAATTAAATAAAGTATTTATAGAACGAAATCTTTCTTCCATTTTATAGAGTGTCATTTCTATATGTTATTAAATATTTAAGCTATGAAATCCTGTTTTAAACTATTGAAATCTTATATAAGGATGATATTTAAAAAGAAAATCTTCTTATTTATTAAGAAGACTGTATCTCCTTGGCTTAAACCATTAAACAAAATCTATACTTTAACTTTTGACCTATAGTTATAGTCGGATTTTATGTGCCTTTTTGGCTGTGTGTGACGTGGTGTTTCTCAAAACACCCTTGGAACTCTCCTCGAGTCTGTAATTCGAGCCCAGGACCTCTCGAACCGCAGAATAGCATCTTAGCTACGGAGGCCTCCATCTCGATTCTATAATTAACAATTCTTAAGCATATTATTTAGGCTTTAAGAAACAGCGAAAGACCTTTCTCACTGTGCTGCTCGAGAGCAGCACTTGGGATAAAACAGACCGTATTCGTAATCATTGTCCGTATGGGTATGCAAAAAGTGAATTGAATTTTTGTAAGCTTAATACGTGCATCGCCATTCGATTCGTCCCTTTTCAAATGCAATTTCTACTGAGCCGATATTTTTTTTTGCATTTTAATTACTCGTAGTTCTAGTAGTTTCCACTTCGTTTTCCGTTTTGTTTGTATTTCGTTATTAATATTTAAGTATTTCGATTTCGAACGAGAACGTGAATGAGAACGAGAGCGCAACGCAAAAAGGGAACAAGATGATTTCGCAAGGATAAGCTTAACAAAACCGAGTGAAATTCTCCCGTTGAACAAAACGTACTTCAAAAAAAAAGAGTTGAGTGGGCACAAACAAAACAAAATCAGCAAGAAAAACAAGGAAAAAAATTCACAAGAGCTAAATGTGCTTGCTCCGCATTCAATGCTTAACAGAGATGGCAATGAACGGAACGGAAACGGAACGGGACGCAACGTTGAGGCATTCAGAGGCATTAATACAGCGCATCCAGAAGCAGCGGCAGCGGCAGCGAGGCTGAGCATTGCATCACTTTTCTGCTGAGAGAGCAAAATAACGCGCGTACTTCTTGCGGAGTGGAGTTCAGAGTGCTGGTGATTGGTAGAATGGCGGGGTGGGTGCGTAGGAGTAGTAGTAGTAGTAGTAGTAGTTGCCTAGAGAGGCGGTGGTTGGCTCCTGCAAATGCGCTAAGTTCATTGACATCGGTGGGGGCAAAAAAAAAAATTTTTTTTTTTAACAAAAAAAAAGAACCCTGAATAAAGAATTTCAAGGAAGAGGTATAAAGCAATCCACCTCTGGGAAAGTACACTACTAGAGTGCTTCGCATTCGAGCTATGCAAAGCTGCAACCAACCGCAGTTCGTCTTCCCAGGGCACCACCTGTCCATAACCCACTCACCGCTTTTCAATTAAATTGCGTTTCACAGTTGGTATTTACTTTTAAATCTTGCATCAATTTTCGAGAGCGTTAGGCTTAAAAATAAACTCACTGGCGTTGGCAGACGGTCAATCATCATCCCATCGAGAATGAGAGAACCTTGTGGGTAAGAAGCCTTAATTGGATTCCGAAGCTCAGAGATCCAAAATTCTGCTACCACATTTTTGGCACATTATTATTGGACCAATGTCGAATGGATGTACCACGGCTTGCTTCTTGAAGACCCTTAATGCGAGTCTCATGCATACGATATTAACATATGTAAGTATATATAAGTGTTGCAACGAATGTCAATTTTGTCAATATGAAATTTTCGATTTTATACACAGAGAAAAAAAATCAACCAGAAAACTGGTTAAATCAAAAGGAAAAACATACAAAACGGCTTTAACCCTATTCCACAAAGGAAGAGAAATGACCTGAAGGAATTTTGGTTTAATAAATATATTTTTAGTAAGAGGAATTTTGACAGTTCCCATAGTGTCAATCTGCTGTCAATTTCGATTTAAAGAAATCTGATTACGCTTATTGTGCAAAAATTAAACTAAAACTTTGCTTTTAAAAAGTATTTTAACTTGTTTCAATTAATAAAATAAAATTATTTCACGTTTTCTTTTCGATTTATTAAACTTGTTTTTCCTCAGAAATTATTTCACGCAGAAAAGAGATATTTTCCTTTCCTCAATAGAGGGGGCAAATGTGAAGATATTTATCCAAAAAAAGTTTTAAATTCGTGCTCCCTATACGTTCACTTTCCCTAATGTTCATAACAGGAGGAGTTTTTCCAAGTACGCTTAGGAATGGAGAGCTATAGCTTCTAATAAACTGAATTATCTTTCATTTCCGAATTTCATGGCCTATGGCCACAGCAGGTTTTTATCAAATTATGTAATTATGCCATTGATTAAATTCTATCTTGCGGGGTCGCACATTATGATTGCATACAGAAATTTCTAGTGTTGAAACTTTCCTAATTGTTCGTTACAAAAGAGGAAAAGAAAGCATCCTCGCAAATAATATTGGCATGACATGATGAAAGGAACATCTTCTGACTTTCAAAGAAAGCCGGATGTCCTTGATTTTCAGAAGATTCTTCGAATGTTTATTCGTTTAGTTGCCGCACATTTCACCTGTAATTCGCTCCACCCCACATGTGTGTGTGCGTGACCACTTTTAAATCGAATTGTGATAATAATCACACAATATTTAATGAATGGCAAAAGAACTGGATATCGGATTGCCGAGTGCTAGCTCGAGCACCGTGATTGATTGATTCCTGTTGTAATTGGTCGACCGTATGATATGTTAGCTCTGCTGACTAGTCCACCCCGACTTGTTTGACCATGTAACAGTAGTGGTAGTTTTTTCTTCTGACTTCCATTAAATTGCTATTTTTGGTCATTTCGAAACGGCGATGAAGCGTAACAACAACAACAACAACAACAACGGTGTAGAAATGACGAAAGCGACTTAGGTCCTCAATAGGAAACGCTTCATTGGATGATGTCCAATATCCCTGATTGTTTGTTATGTGGACACACTCTTTTCTAATGGGCGACAAAAGCCAGGAAAACAAACAAAATTACAATTGAATTGACATACTTATTTGTAGTAAATACACACATCGCAACGAGAAGATGTCGTAGAATACTCGTGTGTGTACTTAGTATTATGAGCAGAGATAAAAAAAGACCCAAAAAAAAAAAAAAACATTTATAATAATCCGAATGTATGTATAAGATATAAAAATATCATTTTATGTGATTTTCAAAAATGGCGTTCGAAATTTGTATACACTGAGCGAACTTAACCATGATTTTTTTTAAAAGGGCGCATTGTTATTCACAGTCCTTTTGAATTTCGAGAAGAACGAAAATTTCAAAAGAAAAATGGTTGAGTTAACAATATTTTTGGTTGATTTGAAAGGAAATATTTTTAATTACATTTCTTTTCGTTCGATATAATTCTCATTTGTTTTATAAAATTTGATATATGGGGCATTTCACGTGAAGCGGGCAGCGAAAAAAGGGTCATGTTCTGAAAATCGTTCATATTTGGATCAGTTGCACCTCTATAGAGTGTGAGTTAATGTTTGATATATCACCGTTAGTTTTCGAGATATAGGCCTGTAAAAATTGATGAAATGAAAAATAAGCTTTTTTTGCATGCAGTGTTTCGAATAAAAAATTTTTTTCAAAAAATAAATAGGAACGGTTTCTAAAGAAAATTTATTGAGCTATTCAAGCATGCAAAAAAATTCCAAAAAAAATTTTTTTTTTCAGTTTAGCACTGGTG
Source organism: Chlorops oryzae (assembly GCA_020466095.1). Classification (NCBI taxonomy): domain Eukaryota; kingdom Metazoa; phylum Arthropoda; class Insecta; order Diptera; family Chloropidae; genus Chlorops; species Chlorops oryzae. The sequence goes on from JAIPUU010000084.1 coordinate 18,061, forward strand.
GTGAAATGGTTAAAGCACAATTACTACAACTTGGACCTTTTTGTTTTTTTTTTTATTTTTTTCGAATTTTAGCTGCAGGTGTTAAGAATATATCATGTAAGTTTGAAAATGGGATCTCTATTAGTTTAGGAGGTACAAAGCATTGAACATGCGTACCCAGCAATTTTCTCATAGCAACAACTTTCCTTTTCCTTTTGATGTAACCAGTTTTCTGGTTGATTTTTTTCTCTGCGTACAAGGCAGCCGGTTAGATGTCCGGTTATCTGCCCTGGCAAACATCTGGATATCCGGCATTCGGCTGGATACACTATCCGTTGTAGCACTAGTACTTAAGAACTGTCCCAAAAATCAATGTCCGTTTGTTTTTGGCTATTACCTAATAAAAAAAAAGTATTGACTCTATGTGTAGCAACATATTTGGTACCTAAATAAAGTATAAATATGGGAGTACTCTGTAGTATGAACAGTCCAAAACCGTGCGTTGTGAACAAAATTTTAATACCGAAAAAAAAGAACTAACAACACAAATAGTCACAATGGAAGCAAAAAAAAGAAAAAATAACAGTTAATCATATGTCAATTCATTGCTTTTGTTTGTTATGAGGATTTTTTCTCTTCTTATGTACTACATATGTAGGTAAGTAAGTACTCGTCTGTTCATGCTGACAGCGTTGTTCCCCGTAAATTTGTCCATTGTTTTCGTATACGGAATTTAGATACATGTGAAAAAACGCATAATTATAGAAGAACTTAGAAAAGGTGCTAGTGTTTTCGCTTTGGCAAAATCTTATGGCGTAATCAAATGGACCAAATCAATTTGATGGAGAAGAGGAGAGCGAATTCCAGCCAAAAAATTTAATTAAATCTATAGAAGACATTAAAATTTTTTATATGGACTAAGGCTAATACCACAGAGTGCGCTGGTATTCTCACTCACTTTACAAAATCTTCGCGAGGAGGTCGTTCAAAGCTCATTAACAGAACCTAACAAAAAACATTTCTTATTAAATTTTGTTTTTTTTCTTTTTTTTTTCAAAAACCGAACAGAAAAAAAAATTTTTTTTTGAGCTCGCAAACCAAAAAATGACGTGTAAATTTGTGTCCATATCTTTTTAAATAATTTAACATAAAAAAGTTGAATCTTTATTTTGTTAACATTCTTGACGGTATGAAAAGGCCTTGCAAAAATTAGTTTACACCACCTGGAGAATCCAACTAGGGATGGGCAAAATGGGCAAATACATCGATATATATCGTATCGATATATTTAAAAAGTATCGAAATTGAAACGATACTATCGGGGGAGAAATATCGAGCTTTCGTTATATCGAATTATAAATACCAATTAAAAATGACTATTTTACTAAAATACAGTGTACCTTCTGCTTGGGGAAAACCCTCTTAAGCGGACAGATTTCAGGAAATTTTCTAGTGCTCCTGCTTCTCAAATACTTTCCTCTTAAGGGTCCTCATTAGCGACTTTTTGTTAAATTTGCTTTATAGAAATACCGCCTCATTTTGCCAAATTCGAATGTTTTAAAGATGTTTTTTGGGAGTTCTAATCGGTACCTTATATATACGCTTAAATTTAAGTTTCATTGAAAACGTTTTTCAATGAGAATCCGTTTTGAAGACATTTTCATGAAGACATATCGACACAGAATTGTCGATGTCGGGTATAATCGACATATTTTACTAAAAACAGTTTTTACTATTCTGTTTGAGAAAACTACTTAAGCGAAATTCGAATTTTTTATGGCCTCCTCTTGTCAAATCACAAATACTTGAGTTCACCCCATCTTTATAACAGAGACCGGAATGTGGCCTGCGAACCACCACTGTTTAAGCGGACTATTTACTGAACCTTTGGTGTCGCTTATGCAAAAACGGGTGAATCTAGCTGTTAACGGAAATACATGAGCTAAGTGAGTACACTGTACATCTTTTAGACAAAATTGGAGTGTAGAAAAGGACGTTTTCGATTTCTCAGATGGAATGATAAGATATGATACGATGAGATATGACATGAACGATTAAAATGCCGCTTTATATCCAAGAAAAATATGTGTGAAACTCATGGTTTGCAACGACAGACATATATAAAATATCGCTTTCGATGTCGGGAAAAGTATATCGATGTACAATATATCTCCGAGCAAAAATATCAGTATAAAGTTTCGATATATCGTTTTAAAAATATCTATGTTTTGATATATCGATATTTTTTGGCCATCCCTATGGCTAACGAAATTGGCATGTGCACAAAAACTGTCGAAAGGGCCTTAAAACGATGCACCCAGCTTTATCAAAAACAGCAGGACCAGGATCATGGAAGATGAACCGTGCTACAAAGCGGATTTCAAGAAGTTACCTGAACACGGTGTTACTTTGTTGTGGTTCTCGAGGTCATTGCGGAGATTGAGGCAATTCTCTACTAGTCCAGATGAGATGTTAACAGCCCTAGAAGGCTAGAAGAGCAGCCTGGCTATCAGACAGTATATGGATACTGCTCCCATTTGTCTTCCTCTTCAGACATTCGCGGACGCAGATTTCAATCGCATATAATTCTGCCTGAAATATGGTTGGGTATAGACCCATTGGTACGGCTTTCTGGAATCTAGGTCCCAAGATGCCTGCACCTGTACTTCCATTTTCAAGTTTGGATCCATCTGTGTACCAGATTTGTGATTCTTTCTCTATGTGAAGTAAGACGTTTTTGAATTCACTTCGTTCAGGAATTATTACTTTGTACTTGCGGTCAAAACGCAATATACGTTGTATTCGGTCTGGCATCTTCATTATTGGGTCCTCAGATACATTCAACAATATCGAGAGGTGCCCTTGAAGATCCCCACTTTTGAGATTTGGCACTTTGTGCAATCTTAAAGCGCTTGCACATGCCTCTCTCTGGATTTGGATAGTGAGAGGGGGGATGCCGGTGATGACACCCAGCGCATCTGTGATACTAGAGCTGGCAAACTATCGATAGTGGGCTCCATCGATATTTTCGACGGTGATAGTCCCAACCATCGATATATCGTCGATACTATCGAAGTTACAACTGGCCAAAATTTAATCTTTTCATAGACTAGCAATCTCGAAAAGTTCCAGAAAAAAAAAATGGTTTTGAAGAAAAGGTAAATAACGTACTTTAACTTGCAGGTACGCTAGCTACCATTTATAAAATTGTCCAAGAATATGTTTGAGAAATTAAAAAGTTTTTAATGAACAGGTATACAGAATTTATTTATAAAAAGTTATTACCCAGCAAACATTCTGAGTCCAAAATAGCTCATATAGGAATCCTTATAGGAGGCGGAGCCCTCATAATGAACACTTTTAAGAGTCTTAAAGAGCGTGTTTCCCTTCTTCCGAAGGTCATCTTATATGTGTTCGAAGTCATATAACGAAGGAGAACATTTTGGAGTCATATAAGACTCTTTCTGCTCTCATATCGGACTCTTATTTCCTTCTAAGGGGCTCTCTCCAGATCTTTCAGAAATGAAAAACTTCATATAAAAACACGATTCAGAAATGAATCAGAAATTTTCTGAAGTTTTTCATTTCTAACAGAACTGGAGAGAGCCCCTTAATATGCGCCATATA
>JAIPUU010000024.1:0-21100 GCA_020466095.1 Chlorops oryzae
TCTTCATTTCTAACACGGGTACTTATTGAACCGCCCTCGTAAGTGCTACACATATTCATACCAAATGCTTTTCATACACACTCATCGGCATATTCAATGCGTATAAATTTCTTTGAACTTCCATCCTCTTATCATTGGAGAATTAAAGTCACTGTAATAAAAAGTTAATAGTTTTATGAATATCGATTCATCTTTTATTTAAGATAAATACTAAAACTATCAATGTCTAATGAAATGAAAGCGGTTTTAAACGGGCTTAAAGGAAATTCTGTAAACTCATACATCTTTGCTGGAAATCCGATTTTGTGCATTCACTCAAATAATTTTAAGGAATTTCTCGTATTTATTGGCACGAATAAATGAGTACAATTGCTTGAAAATGGCATTTCGCACTTGATTCCTAAGCATTATTCAATTATTGAAATAGACCTTAAAGCTAAGTACTTTGCCGGCAGCTCGTGTATGAATATGCGTTTGGATTGTGCACGCTTCAGTCAGAAAAATGATGAGATTCTTTCAATTCGGCGAGCTTTGAAGTATTTTGTTTGTAATCGAACAAATCTTTATTTGCATATCGACTGCTTCGGGTAAGTGCAAATTAAGATTGATGAGTGCCATTATCTGCTGCTGCGGCTGCTTCCGTCGTAACAAGATATCGAGCATTGAGTTGCGTCATTTATCGAAAAAATTTAATTAATTCGCTCGCTGGCAATTTGATATGCCTCAAAAGAATAAAGGAAATATATTTAAGCGCGAGCTTCGATTATTCTTCTTCGAAATTGAATTGAGTTTCAAGTGCTAAAAATTACCGCTTTTTTTTTAAAATTAGCATTGTATGAGGTGCATTTTTTTTTTTTTTTTTTTTTTTATTTAAACTTTGCTTATCTTAACTGCATCTTCCTTTGGGTGGGAACTAACAGTAATTAATCAAATCTTATTTTTTAAATATAACTTAACTATTTATACATATATAACAGAGATATAATAGTTTTGATTCCAACGGGCCTCTATTTGAGAAACTGGGCTGCTGAGGACTTATTACTGTTAAGCCGTGTCCTTTGCTAGGATGAGTCTTGATCATGCACGAGCGAGGTGCGTCAAGCTTAGTGAATCCGTTGGTAGGATGAGTCTTGATCATGCACGAGCGAGGTGCGTCAAGCTTAGTGAATCCTTGGTTGGATAAGTGTACGGTGCGCACGAGCAAGGTGCGTAAAATTGATTGGCTGGAACGGCTACTCTGATGGTAGTTAGGAGAATTGAGCGTGCACGAGCGAGGTGCCTCAATCTGTGTGATTCCTTAATTGGCCAAACATCTGACATGCACGAGCGAGGTGCAGATAACGAGTAACGGTGTTATGTTTCCAAAATAATAGACGGAAGGTCCTTTCTTCTTAACCGTGTTCGACGTGTTGTATTGTTAAGGCTTCTTGCCAGCTGATTCGAGTGATTCCTTAGCTTCTCATGATAGGATGATTTTAGGCGAACGATTTCGTCCTTAATAAGTGGGACTTGCAGATCGCGGTGAATGCTTTCATTACGTATGTACCATGGAGCACCTGTAATGATTCTAAGAATTTTCGATTGAGCTCTTTGGATTATTTCTATAGAGGATGCGCAGGCATTTCCCCACAACTCAATGCCATAAGACCAGATTGGCTTTAATACACTATTATATAATAGAACTTTATACTCCATATTAAGAGGGGAGCGATAGTTAATTAGCCAGTGAATTTTTGATGCTTTAAGTTTTAGATTGGTCCTCTTTGCTTCGATGTGCTTTCGCCAAGTTAATCGTTTATCTAAGTGGACTCCTAAGTAGACTACACTATTTACTTGGGGGATGGAGACTCCTTTAAGGAGAATAGCAGGGCTTATACCTCTTCTAAGCGTAAATGTAATGTGTTTACATTTACCTTCGTTTACATTAATTCGCCAGGTAGAGAGCCAATTTTCAATTAATTGCATATGTTCTTGTAGGATTCTTGATGCTTCCATGGGATCGCGGTGGCAGCTCAATAATGCTGTGTCGTCAGCAAAAGTTGACATTACAATATTATCTCTAGTGGGGATGTCGGCTGTTAGAAGAAGGTAAAGAGAGGGGCCTAATACACTGCCTTGCGGGACTCCTGCTTTAATTTCAAATTTTTCTGTTATAAATTCATTAACTCTTACTCTAAAGAATCTATTTTGGAGGTATGATATAAGAATTTCGTGAAAATTTTGAGGGAGTAGGGACTTTATTTTAGCAATAAGACCCCCATGCCACACTTTGTCGAAAGCTTGAGCGATATCAAGGAATATTGCAGAACAATATTCTTTTTTTTCGAAGGCATTACGAATTTCACGAGTGATTCGATTTACCTGTTCAATAGTTCCATGTTTTTTTCTAAAGCCAAATTGATGAGCAGGGATTAAGTTATTCTCGTGGATGTATGGCGTTATTTTTATAAGAAGAGCTTTTTCAAAGAGCTTAGATAAGCAGGGAAGAAGGCTTATTGGGCGATATGAGCTGGCTGTCGTCGGGTCTTTTCCGGGCTTCAGTATCATCATGATGACCGATTCTTTCCATATCACAGGGAAGTAGGAGAAGCTCACAATAGCATTAAAAAGTCGTGCTGCGTACGTGAGAGCAATGTATGGCAATTCCTTGATCATTTTTGGGGTTATATAGTCATAGCCTGGAGATTTTTTCTCGCAAAAATTTTCCTTAATTATGCATTTTATTTCATTGGCATTAAATGTTATAGGGATAATTTGGTTGTTCACCTCGCAGAGGGGAAACTAAGGCCGTTTACCGGTGGGTTTGGTAGAAAAACTGAGCACAAGTGTTGAGCAAAGACTGACGCTTTTTCCTCATCACTTCTTGCCCAGTTTCCTCTTGAATTCCTTAAGGGAGATTCATGTTCTATGGGTGAATTTTTTATTTTGAGAGCTCGCCATAATGACTCTTTCGACGTGCTATTAGGTGCAAGATTTGAAATGAAATTATAGTTTTTCCTGTCTTGGTCTTTTTGAAGAGCAGTTTTAAGTAGCTTTGAAGCTGTATTGAGTCTAGCTTTACTGCCAGGGGACCTATGTTGTTGCCATTCTCTTCTCAATCTACGTTTTTCTCGCAATAATCTTTCAATATGACTATTAGTATGATGAAAATTTCTAACGGCAGGCTCAAAGGCTTTTGGGGTAGAATGCTCCGCCGCTGAAGTTAATATTGAATTCAGGGTTGCTGCCGCTTCATCGATTTGACTTTTATTACATATTGTATATTCGGAGTGTATGTGTGTTGCAACATACTTTTTATAATTAACCCAGTTCGTTTTTGAAATGGTCAGTCTAAAAGGGGGGCATGTTGTTCCTATGTTTTCTGAAATTTCTATTAGTAGAGGACAATGATCTGAGGACATTTCGTAGCAAATCGACGTTGAAATACGCGAATTATCAAAGCCTCTTGTAATGGCAAAGTCTATGAGATCTGGTATTTTATTTCGATCTGTTGGCCAATACGTGGGATGTCCGGGCGAAATAAATCCTAGAGTACTGGAGCTATTTATCAGTGTGTTGTATAATTGTCTACCCCTTGGTGAGATCAAACGAGAGCCCCAATGGGTGTGTTTTGCATTATAATCGCCTGCTGCTAAAAATTTAGTTCCAAGGGTGTTGAAAAATTCATTAAAGTGATTTTCGCTGACTGAGAATCGTGGAGGGCAATATATTGCTGACAAAATGAAATTTGCACCGCAAGTTTCAATAGAAACTGAAGTTGCTTGGAAGTAATTTTTTGCGAAAGGTTCAACAGGGAAATGTTTAATTCGATTACGAATCAATATACCTGTTCCTCCGTGTGCTTTCCCATCGGGGTGGTTTGTTTTGTAAAATTTATAGCCTGATAGCGAAAAATTATTTTTATCTGTTAGATGTGTCTCCGAAATAAGCATCACATCAATAGAGTAGTTTGAGAGGAAATGTGATAATTCTAGCTTACGCTGATTTATACCATTTGCATTCCATGAGGATATAATAAATAAACTCATTTTTGTGCAGTTAAAATTTGGAGCAACTGGTTTTGTGCTCTTAGTAACTCCTGGAGTGTGTTTTGCATTTGCGACATAAATTGTGTCATACACTGTGTCAGACTGACTAACATGGATTCCAAGCTACCGTTCTGCTGTTGAGGGGCAGAATGGGCACTTATGGCAGAGCTAGCAACATTTGCATAGGACATTTTATTAGTCACTGGAACGCTGGATTTATTACGTTGTGAGAAAATTGGGTTTTGGAATGCATTTTGATTCGGATTATTACGACTGGCTTGCTTTTTTTCTGACATACGATTTTTTAGTTCTTTATATACTGGACATCCCCTATAATTTGCTGTGTGATCTCCACCACAGTTGCTGCACTTTTTGTCAGTTTTATTTTTATTACAATTTGCAGAGCTGTGAAATTCTCCGCAAACGACGCAGACCATGCGTAGGGTGCAGTAGGACTTAGTATGGCCATATTCTTGGCAATTAATACATTGGACAGGGCCAGTACGCTTATGAGGTTCTTCTATTACAACTCTACGGTGGAGAAGATATTGTAGTCCGTAGATTGGATGAGTCTCATTTTTTTTTAGTTTTAAGTTGTCCGGACTAAGTTCTACTTTGAACATCGGCTGTGGGGTTTTATTCCTATTGAAAATGTTCATTACGTTCCTAATTTTAAAGCCTTTTTCTTCTAGGGCTTGTTTAATTTCCACAGGATCTACATCTGATTCAATGCCTTTAATAACTACACTAAGGCCTTTGCTGCTTTTAAGCTGATACGTGTAGTAGCTTTTTTTGTTGTCGTTAAGGAATTTAGTGACAATTCTGTAATTATTTACATTATAGACCTGAATTTTGGTCTCATGAACATTTCCTCTAGTAAGAGGCATGATGTGGAAGGACTCCTTTCCAATTAACTGGGTCAGGCTCGTGACCAAATTATTGGAGCTACGCTCTCTAAGATATACTGGAGGCGGTTTTGGTGATTTTTCTCCACCATCCTTTGATGTATCAGAGGTCTCAGTGGGCTCTATGCTTAGAGCCGCAAATCTATTTTCACTTAAAGCGTTCGATGGGTTAGCATCAGATTTTGTTTTATTTATTTTCGCTTTACCCACATTTGATTTCTGTGGGCTAAGTTTCCTTTTAATCTTAATGTACCGATCCATGCCTGTCTGCACTGCTGGATCACCTACGTTATTAGCAGGTGCTTTTGAACCGCTGTTAACAGAAAGCTCAACGTCTGTTGTTGATCTCGCAGTCTTGTTGGTTTTTGTATTGGCTAATTCCGTGTGAGCAGTGGAATGATTTTGCGAGGGCGGTACTTCAGGCGCTTTCACTATTAAATAAGCATTTCTGGCATTAGAGCCACTAAAAGAATGCCTTCTTTCAGGCTGAAGTTTTAAGTTATCGCGTTGCATACGTTGTACCAGTATGCAAAATTTAAATACTGCCCTGGGGCTAGCTTTGAGTCTAGCCTATAATAGGCAGAGCTCAAAGCTTTATTGTGGTTCTTGTATAGGCTAAAAATTTATTCTGGACAGCTTTGGCGAAAGAACAAAGCTACAATGAGAGAAATGATAAATGAAGAGAAAGAAAGAGTGGAGAAAGTCGAAGTTCGGAAAATTTATAGATTTCGACTTGGAAATGATACGTCTCACCCGACGAAGCTTGAATTCCTCAGTTCCTTAGGTGGATGGGCTCGAGAAGAATCGCGCGAGACAGAGAAATGAATATAAATTACTATTTAATACTTTAATTTTAAATTTTGAAATTTTCGATTTGACGAGCGCGTAAACTTTGATGTTCCCGAAAAGGGTTGCCAACGCGAACTGGTGCATTTTGGTAGCACTAAAGGTAATAAGTGCCAATTCTTGGTTTTTGCAAAGGTATCTGATATGGCTTCCAATCCGAGTATCGTTGGATCCCGAAATAGCCAGATCCCGCACCATACTTGGATACCGCGCTGTGCGGGATGTTTTTATCAACTGTGTGTTAAGTACATTTTGCATGAGCGGACGTAGACAAAATATTTTCCATATGAATCTTGCAGTTCAATGCAATGCATTTTATAAACATGTATTTGTTTGAGGGCGGGTTGCCACCTTTTAACAAGCGTGAAAACCGAGACAATTTCGCTTTTTAGGAGAAAACCTTGATAGCTCGAGGATTTTTTTTTTCCAAAATTAAGGATACCTGCAATGTTTTCCTCGCTTTCCTTGTTTTTCTTTATAGCGCTGGTAGAAGGGGTCATTGTGAACAACTAGTCGTATCAGAGGGGGATGTCTAAAATGTAACCCTGAAGAGCTATAGGGAAAAGAAAGAAATTCGCAGTGGCTTCAGAAAAAAAGATCCTTCGCCTAAAATCAAAAAGAAGCTAGTATACCAACTAATTGTTCCATAGTTTATTTACTTTGCTCCAGTTTATAGTATGCTTGATGTTGCCTCATTAAGAAAACTGCAAGTAGCCTTCAAAGCTGCCACGCGCTAGGATTATGATCTTAGAGCAAATGACCACATCTCTGAATGGTGAACTAAGGATTTGCGGTATCAGGTAGGTGAATTCTTAGATCTTTCGTTCATTGTTGTATTGAAATAATAATTATGAATAAGTTAGATATTAGTGGGATTCAAGCAGCTGTGGAAATTGAAGTGTGCAAATTTTGCTCTTTTGTATGAACGACCCTGCGAAAAACGAGTGCAAAGCTTGTGCGATAACATGGCGCAAATTTTGCCCATCAAAATCGATGTGCAATATTTTCCCGGACGCGGATTTTTTTGCCATACTGACAAATTTGCATAAACGCAAAATTTGCGAGGGTACAAAAAATGCACATCTGCTTGAATCCCACTATTATCTATTTGTATATCCCTTTCTTTTTGGCTGCTTGAATTCTTTCAATTCATATGCCCAATTTAGGGTAAAATTTGACAATAGGGTATTTAACTATTATTGGAGAAGTGTCTCATGAAAATCCTTATAGCCTCAGGGTACGGAAGTCAAAATATTTCCAAGTTATAAGGTTCTCCATTTGCTTTGGCTTGTTTGGTAAAAAGTCCATCCCGTATTGTTGTAATAATGCATTGAATTGTTTATCGGTTCGTATGTGATTATTGATATGAGCCGTTGCTATCTATTGAAAAAACTCGGGAAAGCCCACAGTCTCAAGAAGGCGCCCTGCTTTTATTTTTATAGCAGAAGAGCAGAGTTTAATATAACCTTGAAAGAATCTAACATAAAACCATCTTTGAATATTCCATACCCGAAAGTCAATTGCGTACACCTTAAGTTCGTTAATTTCCGCTTCGAATTTAAACACGGTAGATTAAAACGGAAATCGCATTACGGAAGAATGTTTCGAAATCGAAGGAAGCTGCACCGTACAAATTTTTCATTAACTTTCGCCATTAAGACCAGCAAGAACCGAATGGTCTAGGGTATCTCCTGTAAGAGATTGGACACAATCCTTATATTTTGGTGTTAAATGTTTCCCTAGGAAATCATCATCATGGCAACCTTAATCAGTTTAAGTTTCTGATAAATAAACTTTAACAATTAGAAAAGCAGTTGCAACAAGAAGAGCTTCCAACAATATTCGACGTGAGTTGCAACCAAACCGAAGCAATTTCGCCATGTTGAAAATAAAATGTAAGGTAAGATTTGACTTTCTAGACTTGCTCACTTTTCTGCTAACAAAGATGCCGTTCCGAAAACAAGTACAAAATGCGATAAAAAGAAGCCAATGAAATATATTTATATTAAGGGGGCGATTTTTGGCGATGGTGAATTTCCCTCGCTCCCAGAGACTTGAAATATCGGTGGCAATCAAAAACTAACGTGTGCGAAATTTGATGATGTTAAGCAAAGTTGAGAGGCGGTGCAATGTCTTCAAAGCTAGAAAATTAGTATTTTTATACCCGACATACTCTGTGTCGAGGGTATATTGCGTTTGTGTGATTGTGTATAACACCTACAACCAGTCGAGATAGACCATACGAAATATGTCAGAAAAATCCCATAACTGTCCAAAAACCGGATTTTTTTTTTCGATTTTTGAATGAAATTGAGAATTTTAGCTTATTTTTAAGCCTCCGATTAACATGTATAAAATTAACTGTTTCGATGTGTCGGGTATTTTATTGTAAGATGCGCCTAATTGTAATACCCTTACTTGTTTCATTTTATTCTTTTTTAATTTTTCCATTTCTGTGTTTTTACATTTTTAATTCTTCGGCTCGGCCGAGACTCGAACTCATGAGCTAGTGCAGATACTTCCGGTAGCTGAGCAGACGCTTAAGCCATTGAAGTAAACAAGCATGTTTGGATGATTGAACAAAATGCCTACTTGAAGCACGCAGGTAGCAGTAAAAATGTCATCGAAGACTTAATGCACGTTATGGTGTCCAACGACATACTTTCGAAAGGGATGTTGCGATATACTCGTAGATATGAGTTTGAGAGAGCGTTGGGCTGAAAGATTTCCTACTTGTTTTGTGTAATGTAATTGAGGTAGGGTTGTAAAAAAAACATTCAAAGTTTCGATTTTTAATAAAATCGATTTTTTCTTTCGATGTTAAATTTTTTTGGAAACTCTGGAAAATGTTTAAAGTATGAGCAAAACGATATGTAAAAATGGAAAAAATACAGATATTTACGGTCAATTCTTCTGAATGCACCTCCAAAAGTGAACAGAACTATAATTAAATATCATTAATTGACTAGCGTTAGGTAAGGTTAGGTTAGGGTGGCTGCCCCCTTTAAGGGGACACACTTAGGCCGCATATGGGCCCGTTGTGATACCACGAGGGAAGGCATGCCTTCCTAGTTACACCTTTAGTGGAGCCAGTTAGACTCATTTATGAAGCGAGCCATGTCTTTTATTCGAACAGATGTTAGCTCGGTGAGGGAGGAGAAGAAGGAGTCGAGCAGCCTGGATTTTCTCCTGGCCAGACTCGGGCAGTGACACATGAGGTGGCTTGCTGGTTCTTCTTCCTCCTCCGATCTGCAACTTCTACAGTGTAAAAGACCTCAATTATTGATTGACTGCTTAAACATAAGTCAATCTTGCTCTTCGATTCTTTGGCAATTCCCCTTTGTAGTTGCGTTGAACGGCAACTGTTATTTTTCGACTTTTACCCCATTCGCGAAGGAATATTTTTAAAAATACTGTTACTCTGTTATTTTATAAACTTCAGAAAACAAAAAATAGGCATTATAAATAGGTTTGGAAAAAATGAAAAATAAATCGATTTAATCGATTTATTGCTTCAATTAATCATCCAACATCGATTTATAACTATGCAGGTCTTCGATTAATCGAAAATCGATTTATTCTTAAATTTTACAACTCTAAATTGAGGTGTTTCAATTACAATTACTTGAAAATTTTCCAATTACAATTACATGTAATGATCTGACTCCTTTTTGTACAAATCTTTGTGTTGATTTTCTAAATGCCTTTTTAAATTCGCGATATAATTTCCGACGAATGTTTTACTGCATATTTTGCACTCCGAAACGGTTTTTTCAGCGTGATTATTGAAAAAAATTCGCGGGAAGCTATCACGTTTGCGACCCAATTTTGTGCGTTTAGAAGTGAAGAATAAGTATATCAATAGATTTTTGACATTTTGTACGGGTCTCAAGATACAAATTGCACACTCAACACAAACCAGTATGCCATGAATATTGTTAAAGTAGTTTCAGCACGTCCTCTAATATTTTAGACTATCCATCTCGTTGAAATCGCCCAATGAGTTTTATTTTTAAAGAATATTATAAAACTCAGAAAATAAGTTTTATTTTTCGAGTAAAAAATTAAAATTCAACAAATAATCTTTCAGCCCTATTATGATTGTCGACTACTGATAGAGAATCGAAAAATTTCTATCGTCGACTAAAATTTTTCATTTTCTAGTATGTGGAAAATTAAAATTTTTTGTCGAAGATAGAACTTTTTCGATTCTCTATCAGTAGTCGACAATCATAATAGGGGTGTTTATTGTTGAACTCAAAATTAAATATCAGAAGTAAGTTTTATTTTTTTGAATTTTAAATAAAGCTCGAAAATAATCATTAAATAATGAGTTTTAAATAAATCCCATCAAATATTCTTTAAAAGGCGAGTTTTAAAATAAAACTTGTAATGATTACAGTCCCTGTTTAAAACATCAAACAAGTTTGAACTAAAAAACAGACTTGCTTTTCTTTTATTGTAAAAAGCAAATGTGACTATGTTTTTATAAAATATTGAGATGAGGATTGTTTTATTTCAGGGAATGAAAATAACAGTTTCGATGTTCTTCAAAGTCTTAAAAAGCAGCACCAAAAAATTTACACACAGGAAAAATTTTGATACCATTGTAGTCCTCAGGCAATTCTCTATGAGATTCTTGGATGCCTTTTATTTTTTTAAATTTTTTCAAAAAAGTCTAATATAAACTAATAAGTAAAGACTTTTAGTTTTTCATTCAAACTGTCCATAACTGTTAAACTGAGACAAATATTTTTGTTTTTTCAAAAATAAAAGTCTTTGCGAGATTAAAATTCAACCATTTATCCAATTTAAACAACTCGATAGGTTTAAACTTGTAGCATCCAAGAACTTACAATCTATCGATAGTTACCAAATTTCTTTAAATTAGATAAATGGTTAAATTTTATTCTCGCAAAGACTTTTATTTTTGACAAAAACAAAAATTTTTGTCTCAGTTTAAAAGTTATCGTTTGACTAGAAACATAAAAGTCAATATTTAACAGTAAAATTTTTTCAAATAAAATAAAAGTCAAAAATTGTCTGTTTTTGTTGATTTTTTATTATAAAAGTTATAACTGTTACGGTCGCTGTTTTATTCGTTTAATTTCAGTTTTAATACAATAATAGTAAAGCTAATATACATACATATGTATGTAATTGGCGAACTAAAAAATTTTTTTGCCTTTAAATCAGGGATCGCAAATAATAATTACGACATCGATTTTTTTTCAAAAAAATCATTTGGCTTAAAGTGCTCTAGGGACACATGAGATACACCAAAGTTATTGAATTTAGACGAAATTTCCAAAAACAACAAAAACTTTAATTTTTAATTTTTACTTAAATATTGAAAAATAATTCTCATTTTATCATTTTATTTTAAATCTTACGAAATAAGACTTATTTCAGATAGTTATAAAAAAACTTGAAAAATAAGTCTTAAATTGTGAGACTTATTTATAAATCATAGAATAAGTCTTATTTTATGATTTTTATTTTGAGATCGAAAAATAATAATTATTTCTGTTATTAATTTTTAAAATCATTAATAAAATTGACTTTGCATATCTTGCGAACGAAATGGCCTACTTGCAAAAATTTTTAAGTATGCGAAGTATGGGCTGTTATGTTATATACAGGAGATTTCCGATTTAACGAGCTCAATTTTGCCAGCACTTCTCGTTAAATCGAATTTCTCGTTAAATTGAGTACCATCATAAAATCATTTTTTTCTTATTGTAAGAGATTAAAATTATAAATTGGGCTTATAAACAATTTTTTATTTTAAAAGAATTATTATAACCAAAAAAAAAACAACATAACAACTCTTCAGTTTGGTTCATATTAAACATACACATAACGTCTATGTAAACAGAGTAAAAAACTTATGAGATCATGTTTTGTTTAAATTATAAAATACATGGGTAATATGGGGCATTCTTTTATAAACCGAACAAAAAAAGGGGGAAAATTAACCTAGGTCCTTTCAATTGCGCGATATTTTTTACAGCTTCTAGATGTGAAATTATTCAACATGTAGTTCAAAATATTTCTCAGAATGCTTTATTTACGGAAGACCGTTAGTTTAAAGTTTGCTGAAAACCCGTTTTTTAACAAAAATCCAAAGAAAATTTGATGAATTGAATTGAGAGTTTACTGTCAAGGAGTAATGATGATAAGTAAACAACTGCAGTGTTGCCAGTAGAAAAATTTATTTTTGCGTTAAAAAAAGGGGGAGGGGTTTGAGAAATCTTTTGCTTGATTACATGGCGAGTCTGATTTATACCAGACCTGTAGCAATCCAACTCCCCGCGGCGGCAAAGAAATTTCCACAATTTTTTTCCTTTTAATTTTCGTAATTCTTCCACCTAAGACCAAGAATCGTGGTGGGGCAAAGCCCCGCCTAGCCCCTAGGTTGGTACGCGACTGATTTCTACTAACGTATGCTTACGTGGGGGATTAAAAATTGACATCACTGAACAACTGTGCACAATTAAAGCGGTAAGTCCAACACCGCCTGCGCTTTTTCGATTTCACGCAGGTCACGCAAAATTGAACATTACTTTTCATACATTGACTGCTTGCGGCAGTTGGCGCAGCACACGCGCTTTTAGACTCCTCGCTTAACTATTTCTTGGATTCCTCTTTGTTTCTCTTTATGCTTTTTCACTGATTTCTTATGTTGCTCGCTAAACCGAGTGCACAAAAAAATTTTTGTGGCATTTAGCTCGTTATATAAGATACTCAATGGAACGAATTTAAATGCTCGTTAAATGCGAAACTCGCTAACGCGGATACTCGTTAAATCGGAAATCTCCTGTATATGCTAGTATACGGCGTGGTATGAGTGTTTTTTTTTTGTTGCCATTTTTTGCTGTGCAGAACTACATAATGCGTATTTCGCGGGACTTCAAGAATTGTCTTGAACAACATCGATTATAGAGTATTTTTATTTTTTTGAAGTGAAAACTTCTATAGGCGCGTTGAGCAGGGAGCAAATCTTTAAGTTCAAAATGCATTTGTATATGTTGTAACCGTCACGGTCGTCGTGTACGTATATCTCGGCTATATTAGTGTGCGTAGCTTTCAGTGAGAAGCATTCCTAAAAAGTTTTATGTGATTCGTCGACGTAACACCCCAGTCGGCAATTTGATATTCCATGAATATCTTCTTTTGGGAATTCATTGATGACAAAGGAAAAATATTACGTCTTAAAAATTCGTGAGTGGTTAAAAACAAATTCTACGATAGCTATCATTCATTTTTATGACATCGCAATTATAATTTTGAACGACAAATTCCGCATAGAAACTATTGCAAAAATAGTAATAGCTAAACATTGCATATTCCGACTGGGATTTGATTCAACTCGCTCTTGGTTTCTCACTTTGACTTCGGTTCTCTCAGTTCATTCGATCTTCTTTCTCACTACAGCGCAAAGAGAGTATGCAAACGGTTGCCATTTAAAAAGATATAAAAGTGCCACAGCGATTCAAAAAGAGCCAATGGGAATTAAAAGGGTCCAACACTTATATTACATGTATATATGTATGGATATTGTAAAACAAAAATTTTGTGATGTGGATTAGGTCCGCTAAATCTAAATTATTTTGAGTGTTTGCACCGAAAATTTTTTGCTTTGAATTGGTCACTGAGTAATTTTTGTCGTGGCGTAATAAAGCCAAAAAAGAGCCAAATACAATGAAAACGAGCCACACCGCCGACTAAAAAATATAGTGTCAGTTTTACGTTAAAACGCCAACTGTGGCAGCCATGAGTCATATCTGCTCAATAATGCGTGTATGTATGTTCCCAGCAGAATATAGTGTCGGCGGTGAACAAGTCCAAGCGTCTTTTATTGCGGACGCCTCAGTGATATGCTTAGCATTAGAGTGTCTGCGAGGTGGAGCGACATAGTCATGCCAATGTGTTTACATATAATTTTTAAATGCTCAGGATATCTCAATGCGCTATGCACTTTTCCTATGAACGTTTTTAGGGAACGTGTCCAAACTACGTGACCCTTTTAGGGGAGGGGGGGGGGGGGGGGTGGGTCCTGAAAGTACTACACTTGGACAAATTGGTCACTTAAATTATTCTACGGATTGTCACCGATGGGGGGGAGGGGGGTAAAAAGTAGTAAAAAAATGGTTCACGTAGTTTGGACACGTTCCCTTATGTACACATCGAATCATAGCACCGAAATTGAACATGTTGTAGGCGGTAGGCATTGTTGACCGCTGGGACGGTTCATCGCTTCTGTAAGCAGCACTTTGGCCGCTGGGTACTAATAGAAAACGAAAGCTCGACGTTGTGATTCTTAGTATTGTCACTGGGCATGCAACATATTGTATTGTACATATTGTATCTCCGGTGTCCTCGGATAATGATAGAGACGACGATGAAAAATCAAATGAAACTAAAATATATAAAATATTTTCTGGCGAAAAAAACTCGTCTCATTTTTTCTAAAAACCCAATTCAAATATGAACAACTCATCGGATTTTCTTTTTCTGGGTCTTGAAATGCTCTTAGAAATCCACTCATTTACTTAAGATAGCCTAAACCTGAATACCGAATCTTCTACAGAAATTATATGGGCTTGAAATCAAGTTTTTGTACAAAGTTGTTAAAAATTTCTTAAAATTTTTGCCTTTATCGCCCTATAGCTCCTAAGCTGTTGAACCGATTTCATCCATATGTATGAGGGATATGCTGTATATTTACTCTTCTTTTATATGAATTAAATTTTTTGAAACGGTCGAACGATAAAACTACGACTAAAAAATATTGACAAAAATCGCAAAACCTTTCTTAGCGAATATTTAAAAAACGCGAGCTAACTTTCAAACTTAAAGCATATATTTTGCTTCAGCGAAACAAATACGACAAAAAAAAAGTTGGTTTCAAGTCAAAGGAAAATTTAGTGTTGAGCAGTGTAATTAATTGTTAAAACTTTGTGCAGCCAGCAATATATTTCAATAATAAAATAATAAAATACTTTACATATAACATGCCTATAATTGTTTCTCTGAGTCTCATTAAATGTAAAAATCCAGATTGATTTTAATAATTTTAAATCAAATATTATGCATTTCAAACTTCAATACACATTCTATGTTTTCACTTCCAACGGCAGTTCCATAACTGCCAACTTTTTTTTTTTTATTTTCGTAACAGACCCTAGTACTGGAGGTACCCCTAAAAATGGTCCAATAGGGTCCATTCTCAAACTTGTTCTTACTCATGTCGCCGTGAGTAAGCATACCAGATTTCTGATCATTTCTATATACACAAACGCATTATATCCTCGACACAGAGTGTGTCGGGTATAAAACCAATATTTTGAAAAAAATTTATTTTTCCGGTGAGATTTTCTGTGGAACTACTAACGAAGCGGCGGAAAATAAAATTGGTTTTTCTTAAATTAAAAATTGTTTATTTGAATTCTTTGTTTACTCTCTGTTTGTGGCTCTGGGATAGCGTAGGGAATGCGTGCTATGCTCTTGATCCGAGGGTCCGAGGTTCGATTGCCAGCACAGGCGAAACGGAGTGTAATGTTCCAAGCCTAGCACTGGTTTTTTCAAAAATTCACACACTACATAATAAGAACATACACTCACACAAACACAAGAAAACCTCTGGTGGTATCACAATGGGCCGATTGACGGCCTAAGTGGCAGCCTCTTCAACCTTACTCTCTGTTTACACTTTGACTCTGAGTCAAATAGATATTCTTTGGAATATCAGTTTCTGCTTCTGTTTACCGCTTGCTTTTTATAAGATTTCGGCGAAATGGAAAAACGATTTTAAGCAATTCTAACAAATTTTTTTGACACTCTGTGTCGCGGGCATATTTTGTTTGTGTGGTTGTGTGCAACATCCAGAACCAGTCGACAAAATATACAAAAGAAATGATCAGCGTCAACAGGAGAGGAGATTCGATTTAGCCATGTCTATGGCTAATGGCGATTTTGAAATTTTTGAAAACCAATCCACAAATTCAAAAGCCTATTTTTGTTTTGGAACTTAAAAACAATCGCTATTTTAATACGTCCCAACCCAGCAAACATTTTCTATCGCGGAACAGTGTTCCGCGACTCGCCACGGCGATGTTTAGCTCGCACGCAACCGTTGCTTTGTTATCGCAGAATAGAGAAGCTTGTTAGGCAGTTGTCCGGTCGCCCGACACTGTTTTGGAAGAGCAATTGGCGATACATTAAAAACATCGCGGAATAGTCCCATAGACGATGTTTCAGCAAATGTGTTCCTTATATATTGCTGAAACATCTTCTAGGCCAATTATATATATATTTTTTTTTTTTGTTATTTAAATTTTATTATAATTTTACGCATAAAAAATTATAGTAATTCAGTTAATAATGAAAAACTTATTCTATTGTTTTTTGTTTAAGATCTCGCTTTTTAATGCGGCTCTTGGCATGTATTAAATGTTGCTGCAGAATTGAAGAAAATTTTTTTTCATCCGAAGTGGAAAATTTTTGGAAGCAGGCACCTGTATTTAAAAAAAATTATATTAACTTCAAATTATATTTAAAAAGGTTAACAAAAATTGTGCCTTTAACTATTTGGAGGAAAAAAATACACCTTTATCCTTTGTATCCTTTAGAATGTATACACTCTCGATCCAAATCCTTACACTAACTATCAAAATTTATTTTTGATCTAATAACAAAATCAAGAACTACTTGATTGAATAAAGCAAAAGCTACAATAACACAAGGTATATATTAGAAAAACATTGTATAAACCTGTTCCAAAAGTAACTTCGGCAATGCTCGTCTGGAAGATGAATACGCAATGTATTGCGGATTGCTCGCGTAACGTTCGTCAAAGCAAAATATTTTTTTTTACATATTCTTTGTTGGTAGAGTTGAGAAAAACACGCCTTTTGTTCTTCTAGAAAAGGTCGCCTAAACATATTCTTGGCGAACGTTCGCTAAAGCATAGGCTAAATGTTTGCTGGGAATATTGCTACATTAAAACTTTAATATGCCTTTGTTAATACCCTTCTGACACACTCTTTAGACTCGTATTAAATTGAATTTGTAATAAGACAATAACAGCAAATTTTCTCCATCGTATAAAAGTGTTAAATTAGGACGGTGGCAATATTAAGACACTAAAATATAGCCTTTGTGAACACCCTTATTAAGTGTAGAAATATTTCAAATACTTATAATAAAAATTCCTGCCATAAGCTCCTCACAGATGAGTTTTTCCACCATTAAGTACTCTTCATCAATAATTACTGAAGCCTATGGAATTGGAATTTTTAAATACCTTGACAGTTCGGCAATAGTCGTTTTATTTAATTCAACATTATTTAAATCGATTAAAGCATTTCAATTAAAAACGAATTTGAGGTTTTAGGCTAGGTGGACTTGTTGTTCCCACCTCAGAATTCCTTCCTCGTGGCAATCATTAATATTTCCGCATCCACAATTTGGTAAATGTAATTGGTATAAGCATCTGTCAACCATGAACGAATAAATGGTATTATCTGTCATATGCAGAGAGTGTTGTGCAACAATTCAATTAAAGCTGTAATGTTTGGCATATTACAGCAATCCTAGATGGCCTTGCTGGGCAATGATAGCCTTCCACGTAGTAGCCACGGCCACTGCACCGAATGCAGTTGTGTATGTGCGAAATGAGTAAATAATCAAATGAAAATGAAATTGAAATTTTTGGGATATGCATGTTTGGTCTTATCCGGATTAAGAACTTATGGAAACATTCTAGTTCATTGAAAAACTCAAATTTCGTTGTATTGTCTATTGCTATTCAAAAATTACAGCTCTTTTGCAAAAGGACATGTGAATGTAATGAAATCGTCCTCTAGATTCAAATTTAAACCAGATATTTTTCATTGATACGCAAAGTCCTTTTCCGCTTAAATAACGCTTTTCACAAAATAAGACAAAATCTTGAGCCCTTTTATTTTTGGGTCTTGTCACTTAAGGATTTTGTGAAAAAATCTTCCGTCGAATAAAATCAGAAAAAGGCAAAGATTTTTGTGACAAGCGAAATAACTCAAGACATTATTCTTTTTTACTGATGGTTGTTTGAATTAAAAATTTAATTTAGGAAAATATCTATTGATATTTAAGTACTAAGCAATATTATTTATTTATGGAAGAAAGCCGCCATAATTCTTCAGTTGGTACCATCTAATAGATGTTAATCTATGCATTCGATTGGCACCACAATTTCTATGATCGGACTTTTGGTCTTTCATCAATTGGGATTTGGCTTTAATTTCTGTTCATAAAAATTAAAGTCAGAATTTGCCGATTAAATTTTGTCGAAAAAGAAAAAGGCACAATTTATTTGTTTCATTCGTTTGAAAAACTGAAAATCCAAACTAGCCTTTTATATTTTTCGAAAAAAATTACTAAGCATTAATTTCCTTTTACGTTTGACTTATAATATAAAAGTCAATTTCTCATTTTGTTTTACTGCCAAAAAAAAAAAAATAAAGGGCAAAATTAAAAGTTTTTCTATTTGCTTTTTTCAGTAAAAGGCATAAAAAATAAAAAGCATTCTGAAAATAAGAAGAGGAGCGCACAAGGATCACAAAAATGCAACGAGATTCCACCGGACCATTCTTTCTGTTTGCCTTTTTCATTCAAAAATTTAAAATTAACTTTTATTTTCAATCCCTGGGTTTTCTTATTACTTATCTCAAAAACCCCCAGTTCGATTTTATTGAAATTTTTTTTATATGAAGCGAGAAATTCTTTAAAAATAGCTAGAAAGTGGCGCAAAACCGGAAATGCACTCAAAAAACATATAAGAGTGTTATAGCACTAATCAAATAATATATAGATGTCTCACGCCGAACAAAAATTTGGTCGCTAGCGATCATATAGGACTATAGGTCTAACTCTTCTTCTTCCTAATCCCTGCAATGTGTTAGAGCTACGCTGCTTCAACATAGGCATATAGCATGAGGAAAGAGAAGCATGCTATGGCAGCGAAATCTTTAGCTCTGCTGTGGTGAAATGCATTGCCACTTTTAATTTGAATTTTGGGAGATTTTCGAGTACATTACATGTAAAAATCTACCAAACTCATAAAATGATATGAAAAGCTTGAAAAACATAAAACTAATCAAGGAAACTCAATATTAAGGAGAAATAGATATGTTTTTTTTTGTCCTACCCTGTCCACATAACTTTTTGATCAAGCTTTTTCAGCAAAAATACTAAATTCTATATACAATCAAATTCGTAGTAGTAGTCAAAAATGTTTGTCAATTTATTACAAAATGAAAACATCGTGCACATTAAGCAAAAGTATATCGTAATATATTTATTAAAGCTTCAATTATAACTTTTAAAGCTATATAAAAACCCGAGCCGACGCCGTGTTTCTTTGATAATTTTCTTGCAAGTGGCATCATAGTGCCACTTTGTGTCTACCGTATTGTTGTTGGTAGCTTTCTGGTGAATTTCTCGAATTTGTTGAATTTCCTATTCCTGCTTAAGGTTTTTGTTGGTAGCTTTTTGGTGAATATCCCCAATTTGTTGAATTTCCTATGCCTGCCTAATGGTGTATATCCCCATCGCGGCAGAGGCTTTTCGACGTCGACAGTTAGACCTACAGTCCTACATGCTAGCGATACTGAGCTCTGGCTCCCAGCGAAAGAAATCTAGCAATCGGAAAAATTCGGGTTTTATACTTTTGCATTCGCGAAGCACCAGAAACGATTCAGTATGAAACTGAATTCGAAACAGTGCTGAGCTATGTCCTTTTGCCTTTTTTGAAGTGAAAACTTCTATAGGCGCGTTGAGCAGGGAGCAAATCTTTAAGTTCAAAATGCATTTGTATATGTTGTAACCGTCACGGTCGTCGTGTACGTATATCTCGGCTATATTAGTGTGCGTAGCTTTCAGTGAGAAGCATTCCTAAAAAGTTTTATGTGATTCGTCGACGTAACACCCCAGTCGGCAATTTGATATTCCATGAATATCTTCTTTTGGGAATTCATTGATGACAAAGGAAAAATATTACGTCTTAAAAATTCGTGAGTGGTTAAAAAACAAATTCTACGATAGCTATCATTCATTTTTATGACATCGCAATTATAATTTTGAACGACAAATTCCGCATAGAAACTATTGCAAAAATAGTAATAGCTAAACATTGCATATTCCGACTGGGATTTGATTCAACTCGCTCTTGGTTTCTCACTTTGACTTCGGTTCTCTCAGTTCATTCGATCTTCTTTCTCACTACAGCGCAAAGAGAGTATGCAAACGGTTGCCATTTAAAAAGATATAAAAGTGCCACAGCGATTCAAAAAGAGCCAATGGTAAAACAAAAATTTTGTGATGTGGATTAGGTCCGCTAAATCTAAATTATTTTGAGTGTTTGCACCGAAAATTTTTTGCTTTGAATTGGTCACTGAGTAATTTTTGTCGTGGCGTAATAAAGCCAAAAAAGAGCCAAATACAATGAAAACGAGCCACACCGCCGACTAAAAAATATAGTGTCAGTTTTACGTTAAAACGCCAACTGTGGCAGCCATGAGTCATATCTGCTCAATAATGCGTGTATGTATGTTCCCAGCAGAATATAGTGTCGGCGGTGAACAAGTCCAAGCGTCTTTCATTGCGGACGCCTCAGTGATATGCTTAGCATGAGAGTGTCTGCGAGGTGGAGCGACATAGTCATGCCAATGTGTTTACATATAATTTTTAAATGCTCAGGATATCTCAATGCGCTATGCACTTTTCCTATGAACGTTTTTAGGGAACGTGTCCAAACTACGTGACCCTTTTAGGGGGGGGGGGGGGGGGGGGGGGGTGGGTCCTGAAAGTACTACACTTGGACAAATTGGTCACTTAAATTATTCTACGGATTGTCACCGATGGGGGGGAGGGGGGTAAAAAGTAGTAAAAAAATGGTTCACGTAGTTTGGACACGTTCCCTTATGTACACATCGAATCATAGCACCGAAATTGAACATGTTGTAGGCGGTAGGCATTGTTGACCGCTGGGACGGTTCATCGCTTCTGTAAGCAGCACTTTGGCCGCTGGGTACTAATAGAAAACGAAAGCTCGACGTTGTGATTCTTAAGGTGCAATCAGTGATGCCATAAGATTCCATAACAGAACAGAACATAACATAAAATAACACAAGCGCTTTTTCAGTAGTCAGTGAAGACATAAGAATCCATAAGAGCACATAGGAAGCCGATGTTGCAATATGACAAGAATGTGCGCAACTTAGGGAAAGAGGGAAAAAATTATTTCAAAAAGGCAACTTATTATATTTTGAAAAAAAT
>JAIPUU010000093.1:0-12500 GCA_020466095.1 Chlorops oryzae
ATATATAATATATAATAATATATAATATATAATAATAATATTACCGTTTTGCAACTGAACGTGCCTTATAGCGCTCTAGGTTGCCATTTGCATCTCTTTTGATTGCATACACCCATCTACATCCGACAACATGTTGTCCTTTAGGTAATTCAGTTATCTGCCATGTCTTATTCTTTTGAAGAGAACTATATTCATCCCCCATGGCTGCTATCCACTTTGGCGCTTGATTGCTGTTGATCGCTTCATTATAATTTTCTGGAATCTTTTCTTGAACAATAGAATTCAGAACATTGTAGACCTTCCTTGGTCTTCCTCTTTTACCGGAACGTAAAATTTTGGGACGACCTCTTCCTCTTGTTGATTGTGGACATTCTAACTCTTCAGCACTCACAGAATCATCACTGCCTCCAGTGTCGGTAATTTCTGTTAGCGTTTCCTCTTTATTAGCATTTTCGTGTCCATCTTCTAAATCTGTAGGCGTCTCTTCTGTATCTTCATTTTTGTCCCCATCTTCTTAATCGTAATCGTAATTGGGCTGCTGCTGTATTCTCTGTGGTTTTACTTCAAGAACAATTTCCTCATTTTCATTAATTTCTTGACTGCTCCCAATTGATTTCTCATTGAAAATGACGTCACGTTTTTCTACGACTTGACGTTTCTCCTTATCATATAATCGATATGCCTTCGACGTAATGGAATAACCTACCATTCTATATTCCTTGCCCTTCGGCTGAAAGTTCTTTCTGCACGTTTTATCGAGTGCAATAGCTTCATGTGGAGTCATATCATTAAGTGCTTTCGTGGGTGAACGGTTCCGTGTATAAACTGCAGTCGCTACCGCTTCGGCCCATAAAGCTTCACATAAATTTGACTGGGCCAACAAACTTCTTAAAATTTCGACCAATGTTCGATACGCCCTTTCTGCTACACCGTTTTGTTGGGGTGAATACGGCACAGTAAGTTGACGCACTATACCATTTTCCTCCAAAAATTTTTCGAATGTTTTATTCACAAATTCTTTGCCGTTGTCACTTCGAATGGCTTTCAGCTTTTTACCTGTTTGACGTTCAACCAGCAATTTGAAAGAAATAAATTTATCAAATACTTCTCCTTTTTCTTTCAAAAAATATACAAATGTTCTTCTGGATTTATCGTCGATGAACGTCAAAAAATATTTTGATCCGCCAAGTGATTGCTTTTCGAAAGGACCGCAAACATCCGTGTGGACCAGGTCGAGAATATCCTTTGCCCGGCTTTGTGATGCGTGAGGAAATGGTTGCGTATGAATCTTGCTTGTTGAACATGCCTTGCACCAAGCTTCCTTCGGAAACTTGACTGTCTCCAAACCAAAAACAAGGTCTTTCGTAGATATCTTCTGTAGATCACCGTAATTCAGATGGCCATACCGCTTGTGCCATAACTCTGCATCGTACTGCGTCGCTACGAAAAGTCTTTTTCGCTCGTCATTGTATATATACAAATTGTTCATTTTCCTTACACGCAAGATAATGTTACCGTTCTTTTTTATTTCAGCGAATTCTTCTTGAAAGCTTTCGCTTTTCCTTGAATTTCAGGCACATACAATACATTTTTCAATGTAACGTCGCAGTATGCTGTTTTAAGTAAAACGTTACCAATTCCTTTTGCAATGACAACATTATTACCAGCCACTTCAATCTTCTCGTTATGTTCCTTAAACATGTCAAACAAACTATACGGTCACAACTTAAATGTGATGTTGATCCGCTATCGAGACACCAACTTCTGTTATTGAAAACGACACCAATATTCGAATTCGATGCTGCTAAAATTGTAAAGGACTATTGCGCAGATTTGAAATCATTTTTCTGGTTAGATTTCTGCCTACATTTTGCTGCGATGGGCCCACGCTCTCCACACTTGTAGCATACAATGCTCTTCTTGCTTTTTTTATATTTTGGCATGTTGCCGTTTGCCTCGAATGCTTGTTCTACTCTCTCCTTCTCTGAGTTTCCATCCGATTCATTTCTACGCCGGCACTCTTCCAACAACTTAACTTTTAGCCCATCAAGGTTAGGTAAGTCATCCCGCGTCTCCATGGCTACTACAAATTCTCGTAACTTTTTGGAAGACTAGACAGCAATATAATGACGGCGAGTTCATCCTTCATTTCAATACCTAATTCAGCCAACTGGTCCAATGTTGTAGTAAAGTCATTCATAATGGATTGCATATCCTTATTCTCCATTTGCAAACTGAGCAGTTTTTTATATAATGATACTTTCCTTGCAGGACCACTTGGCTGATGTACCTCCTTCAATTTTTTCCAAGACTCCGATGACGTACGTAATTGGCGTAAGTAATTGATTTGTGACGATTTCACACATAATGTTATAGACGCCAGGGCCTTTTCATCGGCTGCCTTCCAGGACTCCTCCTGCTCTACAGGCTTATTTAATTCACCTGAAACCACTTTCCACAGCTCGGAATGGATCAGGACGCTCTTCATCTGGACGCTCCAAATGTCATAATTTCCATTATCCAATTTCTCAATTTGGAATAAGGAACTCATTTTCCTTTTTTTTTTTTAAATATTGCGTAACCTGTTCCCATAACCTGATAAAAAACGACGAACAGTTTTTTATATTTAAAGAAAAATAAGATATTTATTTGAGCGTTTTAAAGAAGATATTGAAAGTTACAAAATGAGAAACTAAAGTAAACTTTGACTGGAAAAACAATCTGGTTGGAGGGGCGGCATTTCCTGCATTGAGCATGCATTGTTCCTCCATTGGGCCCCAGGCGCCGAAATGTCTCGCTATGCCACTGACCTATGAATCAGCTGTCGACCCAAACTTCAGGTATACATACACTTATAGTACAGTAGGATTACATAAGATCCTCAGCAGGATCTATCGCAGATCCTTTTGATCCAAACGAAAGATTGTTTTACGAATCACACTTAATATTTATTTAAATCTCCAATGTTATATTCCTATCGATTTTTACAGTGGCTACCACTCAAAATGGCCTGGTAAACTTTCATTTAAGTAGACATATCTTGAAAAATATAAGGCCCGATACAGTGCATACTTAAGGTCTCCTTAGTACTTAAGTAAAGCTTAAGTCTGTAAAGCATTTTAACAGTACAAATTTTAAGTGCTCCTTAAATAAGTTTTCAAATTAATTTATTGAAGGAATTTCACTAATTTTACGAATTTTAAAAAAGTATAAACAAAAAATATAGGTTTTTTCAAATGTTGCCTGCCGGAAACAATTTTCGTGAGTTTTGGATAAAAATTTGACTGTTAAACCGCTTGACACTTAAGGTGCTGTTAAGTCTTCAAGCTTCCTTAACTTAAGTATACACTGTAATATCGGGCCTAAGTGTTTCAACAAAAGTGTTAAAGAAACATAATAAATTTATTCAATTCTCAACATAAAAAATTTCACTTTATCCACTTTAAACGCATCTCTTAAACATTAGCTTTAAAGGGCCCTTGCTCAGCAGCTGAGGTGGGTAATCTATTCATAGGCATGCCTGATGGATGGAAATATGGTTAAGAACCAGTATTCGAAAATATTACGAGGAAATTTAATCCAAAGCGCGCGGAAATTAGGTATAGCAGGGACATATAACTTCTCCTAAGATAATGAACCTGAGCACATTGCTGGAATCGTCAAGAAATGGTGACTATAAAATTATCCCAGAGTGCTTCAGATGCCCCCACACTCATCCAATCTCAACATTAAAAAGGATTTTTTGCAAAACTTAGAAGTTCAAATCCAAAAGCATTACTTTAGTAGTGCAAAATACCTTGAAACTGCCTTAAAAGCGGTGTGGGTTAAAATTAACCCGGGGAATGTAAAAAAACTAGTCCAATCCGTTCCAACTCGACTAGAATCTGTTATTTAACAAAAATGATATCCGACTACAAATTTTTGGAAATTAGTTTAGTTATCCCGCTTTAAAGCAAAATGGGCCATTTTGAGTGGAGTATGAATTTAGCAATAAAATTTTAAATTTTTTAAATTTAAATTTTTAAATGTTTAAGATTTGCGTTTAAAGTGGGTAAAGTGAAATTTTTTATGTTCAGAATTGAATAAATTTATAATGTTTCTATATATTATATTTTTCCAAATATTTCTACTTAAATGAAAATTTACCAGGCGGACCATTTTGAGTGGTAGCCACTGTATGTTGAAATTCAGAAAGAAAGAAAAAAATATAATTCTAAAAAATTAAAGATTATAGTGCGTTCATCCTTAGCCCTAAAAGCACATTTAGCGCATTAAGCTTTAATTGCTACTTGAAATGTACATTTAACCATACAAAATTTTTAAATTAAATGTGCTAAATGCTACTTCATTTTAACATTTAGTCGAATGCAACTCTGCAAACTTCGAAAAATGATATGTTTCGAACTATTTGGCAGAGCGAATATGTGGCAGCACAGCTTCTCGTTTTCTCGTTTTCTCGTTTTTTTCAAACAATATTTTCTTTTATCTTGCGGCACTTGTCCAAATTGGTAAGTTTGATTTCATTTTATTCAGCGATAAAATAATTTTGATTTTAAAATTTAGCAAGAATGAAGCGATCACGAAGTGCGTGGACCGTGGCTGCGGATAAAGCACTCATTGAAATTTGGCAGGAAAACATAGAGGATTTGAGGGGACCTAGAAAAAACACCGATGTGCATCAAGAGATGGCGGCAGCAATGCAAAAGCAGGGACATGCAACAAGTTACAACGCATTTTATTTGTGGCACATATCGATGAGTTCAGTTCTTCCATTTTTGTGAAATTGTTGAGAATTGACTCATAAAGTTGCACAGTAAATAAAATAAATTTAAGTCTACGCATTTCGATTTCTTAAAGCAATTTTCCTTTCAAAAAAATTTCAATTGACGTTTTATAAACCAAATGCATAGGTTGCTTGAATTTTGTGTAAATGCACATTTACTAAATGCGACACTATGAACACTCTTTCGAAAATGGATTTTCGAAAACAATAAATGTGCTTTTAGGGCTAAGCATGAACGCACTATAACACGTTGAAACTTAAATACACCCTGTAGTAAACGAACGGTCAGTTTGCAAAATAGGACCCACCTTAGGTGAGACTGTTAGCAACTAAACCATAAAAACCATGGAGCACGTCTAACTTAAGGTCGACCTCTATAGGTCTTACCGCTGACTGTTGCGTAAGAGATCGAGGGGCGGTGAGTTCATTTTTTTTGCGTACTCTTTCTGTCCGCTTGTTGTTGTCTGCTTTAAGTTCGCATTCTGATCGACGTACCGTCAAGAGTTGATTAGCGTAAAGGGTAAGACTCTCGCTCAGCAACCACGTAGATCGAGGTTCGATCCCTGGCTCAGTTTTGCATTTTTTTTCTTCTCTATTGCCTAAGGTTTTTGTAATGTTCATATTTTAAATAATTTTTTTTATTAGTTAATTTTGAAAAATAAAAAATTTTTTCTTTAATATGTAAGTATTTTCTCATATTTAAATTTTTTTAAAGTATTTATTTTTCAATTTAAAATTTTTTGCTATGAAAAATTCTATTTTATTTCACAAAAACTTGAGCAACCAAAAACTCAAGTCAGCATTTTGATCAACATATTAAAGTTCCTTGTTTAGCGTAATGGTTAAGACGCATACTTACCAACCCAGAGATCAGCGGATCGAGGTTCGTTCGAGACGAGAAAACTAAAAAAACATAGCTAATGTTTAAACAAAAAGATTAAAAAGATAAAAACAAAAAATAAACAAAATAAAAACAAGAAAAAAAATAAAACAAAAATTTAAATTTTTTTTTCCATAAATTAACAAAATCGTCAATTGACCTCCAACTCACCCAAAACGTCTCACCATGGGTGAGTCTTACATGCACTACTCTCTTTCTAATGTAGGTGAGTTAAATGCATGTAAGAGTAAATTATGTGGGGACTAGTTGTGGTCTTTTTGAGGTGCACCATAGGTGAGTGGGTGAGTCTCAATTACTGCAGGGCAGTGACTCCCAACAATACCTAATATACTAATACTACTTTATCCCATGTCTTTTACGTGTGAGAAAATAAGCAAGATCGGGGGCCGTTTGATCTCACTCTATACTATGTTTTTCATGAAATGGTATTGTATTAATTGTATTAAAACAAAGGAGACAAAAATTTTTATTGCGTTTTGCAGATTCAACACGAAAACTCCAAGATGTGTTGCAAGAATTTTGTGCGCCTCATGCTTCTCCAAAATTTCATCCGGATGGGGTAAGCATTTTAAATATTATTATTATTTATTTAAGCAATAAGAAATTATTGCATAACTTTAATGGAAGCACTATCTGCAGGGCTATTTCCTTCGCCTGTTACTCCAAACTAGAGGTGGGCGCGGGCCGTGCTTTTTTTCGTGGTCCATCGTGGCTCTGCGTGATCACGCGGGCTCGTGCCTGAAAATCCGATTTCGTGCGTGCACGTGCGTGGATGGGTTTGCCTAGGTTAGGTTAGGTTGTAGGGGCCGCCCACCAGGAAGATGGCGCACTTAGACCAAGGAAGGTCCATTGTGATACCCACGGATTCAGGACACCTATTTAATAAACCATTTTGTTCGCTCAATAAAGCTTGCTATCCTCACAGGGTTAAGTTCCCCGAGTTCCGATAGGGAGTGAAAGAAGTAATATCCCAAGGTTTTAAATCTCAGTTTAGCAAAAGCTGGGCAGTGCAGGAGAAGGTGCTGAGGAGTTTCCTCCTCCTCCTCATCCTGACAACTCCTGCAAAAATCGATGGCAGGTGCCCGTAGCCTTCTGGCATGAGGACCTATGAGGCAGTGACCGGTCAGCAGTCCGACTGTCACCGAAAGACGCGTTTTTGGCATCCTGAGTAATTCCTCAGTCCGTTTATGCCCTATGCGTGGCCAAGTTAGTCTAGCTTTCTCACAAAAACCCCCGCTTTCCCATCTCTCTTGAAAGGACCTGTTGGCCCATTCCTCAATGAGAAGGCGACAGGTAGCAAGAGGAACCTCTGTTTGCTCGCCTGTTCGTGGAGCCGTCAGAGTGGTGCCGTGTCTGGCCAGCTCATCAGCTGTAGAGTTCCCAGGAATATCGCTATGTCCAGGTACCCATACGATCTCTAGTTGGAAGTACTTTCCCATCTCAGAGAGAAGGGACAGACACTTGTTGACCGATTTTGAATTGACCACAAAGGAGTCGAGTGATTCAATTGCTGCCTGACTATCAGTAAAAATACTAACTCTTGTGTGAGTTATCACGTTCTGACGCAGCCATCTAACTGCTTCGCTGATTGCGGCTATTTCTGCCTGAAAGACGCTACAGTGATCAGGGAGTCTAAAACTAAGACTCACATTGAGCATTTTACAGAAAACACCTTCTCCAACCCTACCTTCCAATTTAGAACCATCTGTAAAGAAGGTCAGACGATCCCCATCCCGGACGGACCACCCCTTCCAGTCCTCCCTCAAGGGTATAGAAGTCCGGAAGGGCTTTTCCAGACTAACCGTTGGTACACAGTAGTCCGTAGTCTCCGGTATGTCGCCCAAAAGAACAGGCATTGGTAGGTTCGAAGTTCTACTTCTTACACCAACTTCCCTCAAACGCAAAGCAGTGGTCAAAGCCACTCTCTTCGCCGCTATGTCGGGGGGTATAATATTGAGCATCGCACTTAAGGCGAGCGTGAGAGTAGATCCAAGTGCTCCCTTGATACCCACGAGAGCTAAACGTTGGACCTTGTCTAGTTTTTTGCAAATTGAGGTCTTCTTCAACGCAGGCCACCAGACAGCACAGCCATACAGAAGTATGGGTCTGGCCACCACAGTGAAGATCCAGTACACAGCTTTGGGGGTCAGCCCCCATCGCTTACCAATGGCCTGTTTGCAACAGTAGAGCGCTACCTCAGCCTTCCTAATGCGCTCTTCAATCGCCGGCCCCCAGTTAAGTTTCCTATCAACTAGAAGACCCAAATATCTCACGTTGTCTGTGACGGTTAAGGGGACACCATCCAGAGATGGTGCCCGGAAATGCGGAATTTTGTGCTTCCTTGTGAAAAGAACCAGTTCAGTCTTGCTCGGATTAACAGCAAGCCCACAGTCCCTGGCCCAGGTTGTCACGATTTTTGGATAGGAGTGCATTAGACTACTCAGGGTGTCTAAATGCTTTCCTCTTACCAATAGCGCCACATCGTCTGCATAGGCAACCGTGCGGCATCCATATGAATCAAGCCTTTCTAGGAGGCCATTCATTACGATGAGCCACAGAAGAGGTGATAATACTCCCCCTTGGGGAGTTCCTCTTCTGTCCCTTCGCGTCCTTACCGAGCTTCCCCATTCCGCTACGACAGTTCTGTCCGTAAGCAGTTCATGAATCATCTCGACCAATCTGCCCGGTATGCCCAGACTAACAAGAGAACTTGTGATGGCCTCCGGATATACGTAATTAAAGGCTCCCTCAATGTCTAGGAAGGCTCCCAGTAAGAACTCCTTGTGGGTCAAGGAGCCCTCAACTTGATTTATCAAGCAGTAGAGAGCCGTATCCACCGACTTCCCCCTCGTATATGCATGCTGGGAGTTGGATAGCCTACTTTTGGGAACTTTGTTCCTAATATATATCTCAAGAAGTCTCTCCAGGGTTTTCAGGAGAAAGGAGGAGAGACTAATGGGACGAAAGTCCTTAGGTGAGGTGTGTGATCTTTTTCCCGCTTTAGGAATGAAAACAGCCCTAGTCATCTTCCAGCCCCTAGGGATGTGTCCCAGGCGGACACAGGCAGTGAAGATCGTCTGGAGCCACTTAAGCCCCGTACTGAGCGTTTTCTGTAGCTGTGCAGGGAAAATACCGTCTAGGCCAGGTGATTTATATGGCTGAAAGGATCTTACAGCCCATATAATCCTGTTTTCATTGACTATATCCGACAGCAGCAAGCTATCCTCCGCCAGGTTCGATGAGATCAGATTAGTCCCTTGCTCCTGAGCTGGAGGAAAGTGCTTATCCATCAAAAACTCGAGGGATTCCTCGCTACTTGTAGCCCACCCGCCATTATCAGTCTTAATATAACCAATCGCAGGAGCTCTTCTGGACAGAATTTTACGAAATCTTGTAGCTTCTGAACTGCTTTCCACTGATTCGCAGAAAGCCCTTCATGAAGTCCTTTTAGATTTCCTAATCTCAGTCTTATATATGCTAAGGCTAGCCCTGTAAACCTGCCAGTCCTCTGCTTCATTCGAGCTCTTGGCCCTATTAAACAACCTTCTGCACGATGCTCTGAGGCATTCGATGTCCTCATTCCACCAGTGCGGCTTAGATTTCCCACAGCGTTTGATTATAGGGCAGACCACACTGTGACCTTCCCTGTACGCGGTAGTTAGAATATCTGTCATACACTCTAATTCTTCAGAGTTAGTAGGTGTTCGCGGAGTGTCTATCAGAAAAGGCCCAATAGTCTCGCTAAAAGTTTTCCAGTTCGTGTTACGGTTGTTCCTGTACGACAGAACCTTGACCTGCTGTGTTCCAGCATTCACAGTGAACTGTATATACCGATGGTCGGAGAAGGAGTGTTCCTCCAGCACCTTCCAGTCAGTAACAAAATTTTCGTCCAGAAGAGATGTCAGTGTGATGTCTAACACTTCTCTCCGGTTAGCTGTTATGAAGGTGGGTTCTTCCCCCCTATTGCATATGCCTACGTTTTCGTTGCATAAATAATCAAAAAGTGACTCACCCCTTTCATTTGTGTCCGTGCTGCCCCATATTGTGTGGTGCGCGTTTGCATCAGCCCCCACCACCACACCAATGCCCATGATTTTTGCTTCCGCCAAGAGTCCTCTTAAAACGGGAGGGGGAGCTTCTACATCGTGGGCCATATAGGCCGAGGCCAGCCAGGTCCTCCTGCCACCAGCCTCTATGCATACAGCAACCGTGTCGTGATCACTAAAGTTTTGCAGGAAGAAAGCGTTAAAATTTTTCTTAACTAGAATGCATGACCTTGGTTTACCTGAACCAGTCTGACAGAAAGTATTATAATTTGAGGTGCCAATCCCACAGATCCGGTTGTTCCATACCCATGGTTCCTGGACCAGCACCGCATCGGCTCCACCTTGCTCAAGGTGAATAAGGAGATTAGCGGCGGCCGCCTTCGAGTGGTGAAGATTAGTCTGAAGTACCCTCATGTACTCCAGCAATCTCCACCATCGTTGCGTCCGCCTCGTCGCTCGACGCCAGGAGGTCATCTTCGAAGAGGCGCGTGAGGCTGGTAATCGACCCAGCTGTCGATATGGATTCCCTTCGCTCTGCAGTCTCCACAGAAGACTGAAGGGAGTCCTCAGCTTCGGTCTCCACCTCCACACCGCACCCAGGTTTCCGGGTGAGAGCTTCCGGCGTGGTGCCTGCGCCGACCGCGGATTAGGTTCGCTCCTCCGCTCCCGTGGTTTCCACAGATGCTACGGAGGAACCCAGGGTATTCACCACCCCTGCGGTCACGCTACTCACTGCCGAGTTTTCGGCAGCGATGCACCCTGCCTTACCACTACTGGTGGGATCCTGTCCTCCGGCATCAGTCCGGTACACTTTCAGCGCTACCTTACTGAAGCCGTAGGACACGATCCCCTCCGACTCCGCTAGAGGTTTCAGGGACTCGGTGTTTAGTACGAGTACTACTTGCCGAGTTGGTCCCACCAACTCCTCTAGCTTAGCTAGCTTCCAGTTGTGGGTTGGAAGACTTGGATTGCATACCCTAAACATTTGTAGGATATGCTCCGGTTCGGAAGGTGTGGTCGGGATCCAAGCGCGAGCTCTCGGACGAGAAGGAATATCCTTTTGGTCCACCGCCACCAGCTTGGCTCCCGGCCACACCTCCCCTACTTTTGCGATGGCTGCCTTGTACAAGGCAACCGATCGCTCATTTGAGCAGGCGACCAATTTCACCTGCCCCTGATGCCAGCCCGCATCGTCGCAGGCGGGAGGAGGCCCTGGATTTTCTTCCAAAACCTGGAAGAAGACGGAAGCGAGGGCCACCCACTTCCACTTATCCTTGGGTATCCTACCCTCCTCGACGCTGCTGTCAAGTACGCCCAGGATCAGGCTATTTTTGGCCACCTCACTATAAGACCTCGAAGGGTGGACTTTAGGTCTCTTCACTTGAGAAGGTTCCTCCTCCTGAGACCTTTGCCTCTTCGAGGCAAGTCCCACCTTCGAGGCTTCCGCCTGGACCTTACGGGCCCACTCTAAAGATGCAGCCTGCTTCGCAGTAAGCTGCTCTCTGGGAGTGTTCCCGTATTTCCCAGTAATTTTTTCGGACATGCGTCTGTCCGAGTACGCCTTTTTCGAAGGTGGCATCCTCTTTCTGGGATTTCCTCCTGCCAAAGTCTTGGCAGAGGGATTCCCAGTAGAGGTTGCCTCCACTGCTGGCTCCCTGGTCCAGAGAGCCTCCTGCAGAGGTAGTGCCAGTCATACTCGGCAGATGCAGCGGCGACTGGGTTGCCGGATTCACCACTGCTGGTGATTCCGGGGGTTTCGAAGCCCTGCCTGCTTTGGCTAGCGGTGGCTTTGGTTTGGGGGGAAAGCTTCCACTGGTAACTCCTGTAGAAGATCCCCTGGGATTTGCGTTTGGCTTCAGAGCCGAAGAAGAAGAGGCGGTCGAAAGTCCCAATGCTGAAGACTTTCCTCCACTCTTTAATGTTGGTTTAGTTTTGTTGTTATTATTCATGTAAAAAGGGTCCCCGCTATCCTTAATGGGTTTGCCTAAAAGCAAGATAAATTTTTTTTTTTTGGAGATAACGTCTTTTAAATCAATGATAATGTCCTAAAATCGAAAAACTGACGCCGGTGATTTCAATGTGCGTTCAACATGTTCATCGTTCAATTTACGCGACACACAAACACACTCAAATACACAAAAGTTCAAACCGGTTTAGAGCAGAGAGTTCGCTCTCATGAGAAAGCAAATCGTCTTAATCGACTCTACACAAGCAAGACAAGAAAATATCCAAACATCCAAATACAAAACGTATGGCTATGGGCGCACACACAAATTCACACATGTCATGCGCATATAGACAAGCGGGGACTGCCGAAAAACAATCAAAATGAAAACAAGTAAGGGTGTTATAGTCAGGCGAGCCTGACAATAGAATACCCGACACAGACTCACATGTTCAAATAATTTTTAATATCAAGAGGTGTTTAAGGTCATAAGGGGCCCCGTATACCGACTTTTGTTGAATTTCTTAATGAAACCCGCCCTTTTGCCACGCCCACTTTTCCAATTTTTTTTTCTAATAGGAGGCCTTAATATACGCTGAAATTCTCAGTTTCAGTGGAATATCTCAAAAAAATCTGTATTTGGGGCAGTTTTGAGATTTTTATGACAGACCCTAGTACTGGAGGTACCCTTAATAATGGACCTATCAAAAAAGTTTTTGGATAGGATGTTTATGGCTACAAAGAAAGCATAACTGCCAAATTTCGTTCAATTCCCATTTGAATTTCGGGTGTAGGAAGCCATTTTCGAAAAACGCCCTTCGGCCA
>JAIPUU010000104.1:0-10291 GCA_020466095.1 Chlorops oryzae
CGCCCACGCCCACTTTTCCAATTTTTTGAAATTGAATAACTTGACTTCAAATATGTTCAACTATTAAATTTCTTCAAAATATCTTGAAAAACTTCGATTTAAGAGCAGTTTTTGTGATTTTCGTAAAAGACCCTAGTACTGGAGGTACCCCTAAAAATTGTCCGACCGGGTCCATTCTGGAACTTGTTCTTACTCATGTGCCTGTGAGTACGCATATCAAATATCATCGAGATAGCTCAACTCCTTCGATAAGAAAACTGTATACAAACAGACGGACAGACAGACAGACAGACAGACAGACAGACAGACAGACGGACAGACAGACGGACATGTCGGAATCCAAAACCAATCTTTATAACAGGAGGAAACACATTTTCAAAATCGAGGCACATAAATGTTTTTATCCTCCACTACATAAGTGTCCCCATTATTTCAGGACATGGATTACGACGGCTTTCGACGTTTCCTCGATGCCTTGCTTGATTGTGAAACGCCAGTTGAACTGGCAAAGCACCTCTTTGTGTCATTTCTAAAACCAAATGTAACACAACGACAATTACATGGCAAGGCACTCAATCAAATGGCAGCCATCAGCAGTACAGCTGCGTGTGCACCTGTCACAGCGCACACAAAAGGTAGGAGTGCAGCTTTCTTTGAAACGGACAAGCACAAATATATATCCCCCACAATTATTTCTCGTTTTTGTGTTTTTTTTTTTTTTTTCGTGGCTTTTCGTTCCAAATTTTTTATTTCTTGTCATTTTAGGATCGTTTCCGAATATAAATAGCATCGCAGAGATAACAACCTCAATACCTCAAGCTGAGCCTCGTCAGAGCTTTGTCGATAAGATCCATGGCATAACAGATAAATTGCATTCACTAAGCGGTCATTTAACTCATGATGTTGGCAAAGCAGGTGAGTTGGGCTGATTACACTGTAAGCAGGGCTGGGCAAAATACATGGTTTATTGTAATTAAAATAACAATTACAAAATACTCTTTGACACACGCAGAGAAAAAATATCACATACCTAATTATATTTTGCAGGCATTACATATGTAATTGGGTATGATGTAATTATATTTTTATAATTACGTTCAATTATATTTTTCATTACCTCCAATTATATATGTAATTGTATCAAATAATAAAAAATTATTTCAATTACATATATAATTCCTTCCAACTAAATATCTAATCGCCTCTAATAATAAATGTAATTGTATCGAATTATATACATACAAACAAATGCAATTACATATAAATAATTGCGTCTAATAAAATTTGTGACCCCCTGCAATTTAAAATATATTCTATATAACAATATAGAAAGGGGAATTCTCCACGATTTGGCGGAATATAGTTAACCACGTCATATTCGTGGTCCACCTGCCTAAGGATTTTAAAAATTCAATCACGTTCTACACGATCGAAATTATAAACAATTTGAGAAATATAAGAACAAAGCTGTAAAATAAATACAATCACATATATAATTGCACCAATGCTTTAAATTGTAAATGTAATCAGATGTAATTACATATGTGTTCAGAACGCAATTACATATATGATAAATTTAAATTCAATTATATAAGGAATTGAGCACAATTAGTATTTTTCATTTTCTAATTATATTGTAATTGGCTCCAATTAATAATGCAATCGGGGCAAGGCTCCAATCACATATGTAATTGGTTCCAATTATATTTCGGGCACTTATTTCTCTCCGTGCAGCTATTTAAAATATGAAATACAAAATACTTTCAAGGGATGTATTTGAAATATAAAATACAAAATACAGCATCTCAAGTAGTTGTATTTAAAATACAAATTACAAAATACATACTTCAAATTATGACTACTTTCAGACTTTCAAAAATTTGAGCCCAAAAGTATAATGTGAGCTTCATTTAAAGTCCAAAAATGTAGCTCTTTTGTCCGAAAAGGTCAAAAGATTCCTAAAAAAATTATAATTTTCAAATCATTTATAGAGAGCTATTGTTGTTATTGTTTTCACAAAAAAAACCTGTTTTATGTACAGCAACTTTGCTGGTCATTTTTAGTCTTTTTCCGTAAGCTTTAAAATATTCGTCACTCAGAAAAAAATTTGGTCCTGCCAATTTCTTGGATATGAGTGCATGTAAACCGAACTATTTATTATAACACTTTGGTTTGGTTTCTGGTTTGCTCCGCAAATTTTTTTTGGACATTGGTTGGGTTCACGGATTGGTTTTTGAATTTAAAAAAT
The DNA here is from genome assembly GCA_020466095.1 of Chlorops oryzae. Classification (NCBI taxonomy): domain Eukaryota; kingdom Metazoa; phylum Arthropoda; class Insecta; order Diptera; family Chloropidae; genus Chlorops; species Chlorops oryzae. The sequence goes on from JAIPUU010000104.1 coordinate 2,249, forward strand.
TAGGCAAGTTCGGCTTGAATACGGTTCGGTTCAGAACCGGTTTCCATCCTAGGTTTTATTAGCTTTTAAAGTTACATTCGCGTTTCCACATCCCAAAGACAGCAGAAACCGATCTATCGAGTACGTGCATTAAAAAAATGCTTAATTTTTCCCAAAATTGTCGCACTTTGTTCGTCCAAAAAGTTAGAATTGATGTGAATAATTGACGAGTGTAAAACGCGTCTACCTTTCAGTCATTTTCGAATTTTTTTTTTAAATCTGTTATCTCTAATTGAATAGTTTTTTGACATATCCAGACTATCGATTGCGATATTTTACTATCGCCTATCGCTAGTTTCGTGTAAACTGGCGTCTTGTTCTGCTTTCAAAAAAATGTTGCGTTTTAGAAATTTTCTCGAAAATTTAAAAACAGCTACTTTTTGATGGTTAAATTATACTATTAAATTAATAGCACGTTTCCATTGTGTGTTTAATTCGTGTTTAAGGAGGCTTTCGTGTTTAACAGCCCTAAACACCATGTTTTATTCTTGTTTTGTCATACAAACGCTAAACACGAAAACGAAGTGTCTCATCTCATAAGCACGTACTTAACACTGATATCGATAAAGAAAACTCGATTTATCGTATACTGTCAAAATAAATTCAAAATACAAAGCGAAATGGCCGGTTAGTATGAAAAAGTTTGTGATCAATATTTTTTAGAGTCTTTTGCAGCTAGATATAATATCGTCTAACATTCAAAACTTGACCGTGACCACAATTCGCGAAATTCGCAAAAACTTGATTTTCACTGTTTCAAATTGAGTATTTCGCCGCTAGATATAATGTCTTCTTATGGTTAAAGTTTGATCATGGCCACCATTCGCGAAAATTTTGTGCTTAATAATAATTTCGAGTTTGAGAAGCTAAATCGAGGAACAGATAAGCTATAACTAGATATCCAAGCTAGAACAACGAATACCTCAGGAGTTTTTGTTACGATAATTTGATATATTTTAAGCTGAGGAAAAGGTATGTGTGCAGTCGGCTGAGCCGATGTAAACTTCTTTACTTGGCACTGAGGCAAATTTGCAATAATAGCAAGAAATTTCTTTTTCGATTATTTTGCCTTTGACGCAATTTTATTATCGCAAGAAGCTTTTCGTTTGCACTTAAAGTACAGGCCGATAGCATTCCAATGAAATTCTTAATTTCGTCAGATGAATTCTCCATTTCTTCTTAATATTTCAATAAATGTAAATAAACAAACAGCTGTCAAACTTAAACACATATGCAAGTGGAAACACAAGTGTTTAGTCGAGGTGTTTAAGCTAAACACTTCAGATTTAAACACCTAATGAAAACGCCCTATAAAAGCAAATTTTAAAAATAATTATTTAACGTGTTTTCAGGAGCACTAAAGATTATAAAAAATATATTTTATCCATATTTAAGTTACGTGCATATTCCCCGGTGCTGCTAACTCTCTGGCATTTTTCACTATAAAGTATTTATGTTAAATTGTATTTTAAACCAAAAAGTATTTGAAATACTAATTACAAAATACCTCACTATCAGGTATTTGAATTACCAATTACAAATTATAGCATGTTTCCACATAGTGCATTAACTATATGCATTAAAGTTAACGCATATAGTTAATCACTGTCGTTTCCACTTGCGGAATGTGCATTAACTAATCAGCTGATTTCGTCGGAAGCTGCTGTAAAAAAAGTGAAAAATTGCCCTCTCTAAAATGTTGCTAGATATAAACGATATATGTTTATTTTACATTCTTCATTTGATTTCAATGTGTGAAAAAGCTTAAATAAATTTACTTACGCCTTGGACTTTCCATTTTCAAATTGATTTTTATTTCAGCAGTTTTTTTAATTTGACAGAACGGTTGTTATTTTACGTACTTTTCCATTGAGGGTTGAAATTTTTCGTACTTTATGCAAACAAGTCGAAATGCAACCATGCTCTTTTATCTGCGTTAAATTTTAATGCATGCATTATTGAGGTGATTAACTTCACAGTTTTGTATGGGTAATCACATTTTTAATCATGCGTTAACGAGTTAATGCAGGTAATTGAGTTAATGCACTATGTGGAAACATGCTATTACTTTCTTAGGAAGTAATTAAAATACAGATACCAAATACGTATTTGTATTTTAAATACGTATTTCAAATACAAGTAATTGAAATACTGCCCAGCCCTGACTGTAAACTTTCAACAGAAATTACAACTTTCATTCATTATGATCATCAAAAATTACTTACGTTTCTATGCCATGGTTATTGTCATGCCAATTTCCTCGTGGCTTAAAGTCTGACTTGGTTTAATAAAGGGCTTTAAGTTTACTTTACGACCTCCTGATTCCAAATATGCAATCAGAATTCGGGGGTCGCATCTAGTTTAGAAGTTATATCCATATGAAGTTTGTATGAGAAATGTATACAAACTCACTTGCAACTACTACGTAGCGCTGCCAGACTTAATAGTTTTAATCTAACTAGCAATTAGTAGATTTTTTAGCTGTTAGTATTTTAGATAATGATATACAAGCCATTATGTCGTGTCCGTAACCACTATGTCGCGTCCATAACCATAATAAAGAGAAAAAATTTCGCGTCCGTAACCATTATGTCGCGTCCGTAGCCATAATACTTATAGAGAAAAATGTCACGTCCGTAAACAAATTTTCAAAGTTCACAATTTCAAACTCTTTCATATTCTGTCGGTAGTCCTGAAAAGGACCGATTTTTTCGGCGTTTAAGGGGTGCCAGTGTCGCTTTCTGCGTCATCCTCAACATAACTGTCACTGGATTCAGATTCCTCCGATAACCGGTGCTGCTCCCTCACGGGCTGGTATACTTCTGCAGCGAATATCGCACACTAATAACTAAAGCGGCACAATTCAAAATTTTTTCAATCAACTTTTTCATGTTCACGAACATTTTACTGCAGGAAAAGGAACACTTGGAAAATTAACATTGATATTGATTGATTCTGCAATTAATTAAGAATAATATACATTTCGTCGGCTTAAAGTGTAAACCTGCTAAGTCCACTTTTAACCGATTCCGACTTTTCGATGTCATTCGAAAGAAAAAAGCACACTGCATCGTCAGGCAAAAATATCTTTTTTTTTATTTCAAATTCTAAATACGGAGAAATTGGTGATGAGTAAAACTGCTAAGTCCAACTGTGGTCAAAGTTCACAGCTAACACCAACAAGTGACTCCAAGTAGACTTTGTATGGTGCACAGAATCGAATTTAGAAGAGACTTCATATAGGAACAAAATAAACCATCCATATTTTGGATCTCCTTCCCTCTTTTAAAGTCTTGAAAAAAAAGTGTTTTTTGTTTACCCTGTAAAGTTTTGAAATTGTTAGTTAGCAGGTTAACACTTTAAGCCGACGATTTACAAAAGAAATTGATTTTACAGGCTTCGAGAATTATAGACTGTTTACCCGAGAAATGCAAAATTTTGAGTTTTGCCGATTTCGTGATTAGTGTGCGATATGTTAATTATTTTTTCGGCGACAGCCAAGTGCTTCCAAGCGGATGCATCTTTTAAAACCCTCAAATTTTTGACTTTAAGACGTCCCAGGTCGGCCCAATATAAACCGATTTGTTTGTTTTATGTCTTAAAAGGAAGTCAAAGTCAAAGTCAAATTTCTAGGCCGATTCCCGCAGAATCCAAATCAAAAAAAAATAATCATAGTCCGCGGACGGCCACACTAATTCCCATACACAATTTTTTTCATATTCCAGAGCCCTAGCGCGCCCATCAAATCACCTCCATCGGCGCCAAATTTGAAACCAGTCAGTTTTATGCCAAATGGAAACATTTTCCGCCCGGTGGTTTGAAATCGATCAAAAATTTTCAAAATAAGAAACAGTCTACTCTGCATTCTCGCAAAAACATAAGCTTCGCCAAATTACTCCGGAAAATGATTTCCGTCGGGAGTATAGTTTTCAAATTTGCATTATTAAAATTTCAGGTCATTCGCTTAATTTAAACATTTCTATAATAATAGCTACAAAAAATCTTAAATTCTTAGATTCTTATATAGGTGGCAGCACTTGAAACAATTAAAAAAAATTTCTTATAATAATGCAAAGCTACTTAGTCTGGCAACGAAAACAATGTTGAAAATTGGGGGAAATTTAGGGGATTTTCGGCAATTTTTAAATCGCGATTCCTGCTAAACTAGGTGCGACCCGTAAAAACTGATTGCAGATTTGGAATTTGCGAATTTGTTTGCTTATTTGCAAAAAAAAAAAAAAAAAAAAAAAATTTTAAAATCGCAGAAACGCCCGTAAAGTAAACTTGTTCCGAATTAAGTAAATGATAAATGCCTTTCATACGTAACACACTCACAGGTAGTGTCCATCCGATGGTGACTGTAATACCTAGCCCGCTAGCCGGTGGGCCGCATAATCACCAGAGTTCAGCAGCCGTGCGTTGTTCCATCGAATCGAGTCCATCACATTCGCAAACGAATCATTCGCAAATGTCACGCAATTCGTCCAAAAAGAGTAATAACTCGGTTAATTGTAAAATTGATGGTGAGTACCTATGAAAAAAATGTCAAAATTATCCCATTCAAATGATAACAGCCCCCAATGAATCCAACAGCCGCATAGGCCCAGTAATATTATATCGATGATTGTAATTCTAGAGAGAATTTACTTTTGAATTTTTGACTTTCGATTTAATTTAAATAACAATGGGGAAGTTTTTCGAGCAAAATGTCGTGCCACAAAAACCAAACTAGTAAATTTAGATATAGGAAAAAGATGAATTTAAATGCAAATTGATATAGAACTACATCCTGAGGTCAAAAGAAGTATCGACAATTTTCTGTCACCCTTAGTTTCCGAGAAAAAGTAGAAATTTTTCTTTGAAAAAGTCATCAAAAAATTTATAAATAAATTTTGAAAAATTACAATTCTGGTTCCTATGAGAACTACTAATAAGTGGAAGATTATATTGAAGTTTCAATCGGCAATCGATAGTTTGGTCTTAAGCGAGTTTTACGTGCCAAGAAATGACGTTTCAAGAAAACCGCGTCTAAAGATTCAAGAGCAGAATAAAATGCTTAGGGCGCGTCGGCGATTATGGGCTGTAACTTTTTTAATACATACTGACTTGGATTTTCGGTGATTATTTTACAGCATATTTCCAATAGGCTTAACGATCGAAATATGCAAAGAAAAATCGATATCTAAAAGGGGTTTCATGGGAATAACACCTCAAATGTGACTCGAACTTGAAACACTGTAATTTTTCTTTTAAAAAAACTTCTCTATCTTAAGGTGTGATGACACTACGTGTGCAATTCACATATAATTGCTCCAAAAAAATGTGTGACACATCTGAAAAACAATTGCACACATAACATTTTCTCGCAAAAAAAAGGACTAATCACACATGTTGATTACGCAATGTTACTAGGTTTTGTTTTTAAAAGATTGCAATGAAAATAATGTCAAACTTTAGAGATTTCAGAGACAGTTAAGATAATTAGTAATTGGTAATAAATGAAAATGGATTCAAATAACTTCAGAGATGACGATGATGAAACAACAGCTGCTGCATTTGTTTTATTTGCATCACATATTTTTACAAAATATTTGTGCAGTTGAAATTTGGATTGATTACATTACGCGTGCAACGCACACATTTTATTTGTAAAATAATGTAAAAATTATTTTGAGCAAACAAATTATTCGTCGATTTCATTACGTGTGCAATGTTCATGACGTCAGTGAGCAAATATTCGTGCATTGCACATGTAGTGTCACCTCACCTTTATAAGAAAACACTCCAAAACTATATTTTGGAAAATTTAAATTTTGTGAAATAATAAAGGACTCAAAGATGATGTCAAACGAGGGTGGAGGGGCCCAGGGACGTGAACCGGGTGGAACATTTTCCCGGTTCGGTTCGGCGGTTCGTACCGAGTTTGAACTTTTGGATTAGTTCGTCAAACCGGTTTTTGTACTTCTTTGCACCGGGGTTTCGGTTCGGCTCATCGGTTCGGGCATTTCTGAAAAAATTTGTTAACACGTGTTCCCACTTCTAATGGTTCGGTTCATAAAAAAAAAACACTTGTTTGTACCTAAAAAAATCAATCTGACACGAATGCTTTTTTTATAAATTCTCTGTAGGAAATGGGAGTAGTCAAACTCCGTTAGTTGATTAGTATGTACTATGTATTTCATTGGCAACGACGTTTTTTAAAATTTATTTGATTACTAGCCATACCAGTTAAAAACAAAAGGCTGTTATAGTCAGGAAAACCAGACAATGCAAAAGTGCGACGTTTGCGCATATCCAATTTTCGTTCTTGTCACTGGGCGAACTTTATTCCAATTCGTTCCATAAATTTCTTGAACCTTTTATGTGTCACATAATTCTTGCCTTTTCTTTTCTTTTCTTTTTTCTATTAATTTATTTCCTCTCCAGCTGACATTAATCTCTTAACTCGCAAACTTTCTCATTTCGATCCGTTGACGCTGAAAGTTCCACTGAAAGATGTTGTTTGCTACTTATCATTACTGGAAGCTGGCCGTCCTGAAGATAAATTGGAATGTAAGTGACAAATCCACAAACCGACTCAACTTTGATTTGGCACTTCGTCAGATGACAGCAGGGACCGTAACGGTTATGAGGAAAATTAAAAAAAAAACTCAAAATATACCGTCACAGAATAAAAAGCAGTTTTAAAAACTGTTTCTCAATTTCGAACATATTTTCGAAAACAATACAGCTGCACAACAGCAACTATGAAGGTTTTGGATGGTGTTAGGTGTGCTTTTGATGGCAACGAACTTAATATTCTTTGTATGCTTTTTCCAGGCCTTTTGAGTCAAAAGTTTTGCCTCAATTGACCACAGCAGGTATACATTCTAACATTGTCAAGCAACGGCTCTAATAGGAAACTACTTAAGTAACAAAAATCAGATGGTGAAAATAAACTATTTTTGTCCTATGTTCCTGCCTGCAGGTGTGCTGCAGGGTCTTTGTGACCTTAGCTCTTTTCCAATTATTTAAATGATGGATGTATGTGTCAGTGCATGGCATATATCATGTAGGATCTATGTAAAAGACTTTATGAGGATCTTATTAGAATAAGCGAATGGGTAAAAATAAAAGATAAGGACCAGCAGAAATCGGACGAATTAAAAAAAAAAAAGGTTCGGTCCGTCGAATTGGAAGTTTTTTAAGGGATGCATCCATCCGGATGGATCGCTATTGGCAATTCACATGACATACATAAGTATGTATGTATGTATGTAGCTTAAACGGGGGTTCATTCCCTGACGAAAAATTAAAAGTCAGAGAAAAACTTTTATTTTCTGACGGGGAAAAAATAAATCAAGGAATAAATCTTATTGGTTGAAATATAAAAATATAAAAATAAAAAAGCAAAAGTTTTTGTTGTTTTCAGAAAGATCATGAAAATTTACTAAGAATAAACCCCAAACATATGGATCTGCGAGACTAACAAATTCGTGATTTTTATGTGCATTTTTTTAAACTATAACCGTTATTTGCGGTCCCTGGATTAAAGCAAAAGCCATTAGAGCAAATATAAATTGATTTTATCTGTGTCACTGCAATATAATACATAAAGTTTTTATGCATGCATTCCATGATTATTGCAGTCATGTTTCGTTTATATGACACGGATGGAAATGGTGTCTTGGACACAGCTGAAATGGATTGCATTGTCAACCAAATGATGTCTGTTGCTGAGTACCTTGGATGGGATGTCAGTGAGTTGAGGCCGGTAAGTACATACATTCTCTGAGGAGAAAGCCAACAACTTTATTGGTTGAAGTGTAACCAACAACGTATATTCTCAAATTAAGATTGCCACTGTTGTTGCGTCCCATATATAACATCTAGGATGCAACAATTACTTTGAGAATATAACTTTGTTGGGTACACTTCAACCAATAAAAGTTTTTGGTTTCACAATTTTATTCTGAGGGCACGTAAATGGTTTTAAACGAGTTCTAACCGAGAAGTCTCAGTAAT